>JASFDD010000060.1:0-88306 GCA_036937055.1 Nidula microcarpa | reverse complement strand
GTACCACTCTCCCTGTCCCTCCTTGCATACCTCTTCTAATGCTGCGCACAGTGCCTGCCATCTCCAAAGCGCGTCTCGGTACGTCCTTCTCCCTCTTTGTACTGTTACTCCTGCTCACTATTCAGAATCCACGAGCAGACAACTGTCCTCTCCCCTTCGACTGCACCCGCCGCGTGTGCGTAGTTCGGGTCCTGCAAGCTGCGAATCGAAAACCTGCTCTCCCTCTTACCCGTATATTCTGCGCACTTTCGCTGTCCCATGCTGGTTCTTCGCCCTCCTCTTCTCTGCTTTCCCCGCCGTATCGTCCCCCCGCCTAATCAAGTTCGAGAAGTCGGCCACCAACGACCTCATGGAGAATATCTCAAATGATGCGTAGATGAGGCGATGGCAAGGCATCGAGAGATTGGCTGATGTCCAGGCCCCGGGGACATATGGTAAGTGCACGATCTGATTTTGGGTCTTACGCGCGAGGCGGGGTTTTGAGGGTCGCTTTTCCGCTCAAGTTTTGGTCTCGCCCCTCTCTATCATGCTTCCTGCGTTATTTTGTCCTTTCACTCTATTTCACTCTTTTGCCTGCGAAATTCTTGAATATTGAATAGTCTCCCTTGCGTAGGACTTTAAGCTCACGGTGGTGTTCACGATCCACCGGCTCCAGTGGAAGATAATCGCGCTCTCAAACAGCTCATACCCCTCAAGCTAGGTAACCTCGTATGCGGGCGAATACAGCAAGCACGGGGACAACGCCCATCCGTGCTTGGCAGCGTTCAATGGTGATGAACTCTCGTGTGCGTTCTTCCGAATTCCTCTCCCAGCTTGCATTTAAATGCTGGTGATAGATGCTTTATATCATAGTTGAGTTGAGCTGGCGATATAAACGGGCGTAGAACTCAAAGACGTCCTGATGCAAGTTTATTTAGCACCATGGCTCCCCGCCTACATTCCTCACAGAAGATATTCAACAATACGACCTCGAGCCACCGCTCATCGTCCCTCTGCCTGCGCACATTCTCTTCCCCGATCTGGCTCTCTTTCGCTGCCCGCGTCCAATGCGCCTCACAAGAAGCAGGAGAATAAGTAACTAAGCCAGGCCATCCCGTCGTACACATGCGAAAAGCATCGGTCTTCCATAGTGAACTACCTCAAGAACCAGATCTTCGCCTTGTCTGTTCCTTTTCTGGGGCTTGCTCGACTCGTGCAGGCCAACAGGGAAAACGAGAAAAGACGATCAAGGTCGAGGTCTCTGCCCTCGGCCCTCGGAGCGACTGGAGCTGAGTACCGTAGTGGGAAAGGGTCTCTCAAAGAGCTCCCGTATGCAAAATTATGAATGAAGCGCGTAATGCTGTGGAGCTAGTTGAGGTATTAAACGAAACGGCTCCGCGATCTGCTGCTGTTGACAATACATTATTTAGGTATGATTGCCTGGTAAGTATCGTGCACTATATACGAGGTCAGATTGGGCAAGTACGAGCTTCTTTTGCTATTTCATGCAATCATCTGTGCTGGGAACATCACTAGCTATGAAGCTTAATTTTCGACTACAAAATGACGATAAAACTATAAGGACTGGCATGACTTCGGTATTTTCCAGTATTTGTGATCCAACATATTGCAAAGACTGTTACTTATTGTCCAAAACACTAAGAGGGAAATAAATCATATCAATTGGTGACTGTGGCTTGGTTAAGCGGGATAAAGAGCTATCGATAAAAGTATAGCTAGAGACATAAACAGAAAAATTGTTCAAAATAATCTGGGGTACATTAGTTCAGTGGAAAGCTTGTAATGATCAAAAGTCCATAGTCCTAAAATATTCCAAGGAAAATTGAAAGAAGCTGGTATAAGAAGATAACAAAGCAGAAAGAGTGTGCTGCATCCAGAAACTGCATATAATGAGATTGTAAGCCCAAAGATCAATAACAATGTGGCCAAATGTTCTTACCTTTTTGGGTCTTTTATGATATGTGTACCAAACGTGTACTATGCTTGCTGAGTGTGAGCATCATTATTTTGCATGCTCGATATTTGGAGAAGACTTTGAAGACATTGCTGCATGCCTCTCTGATTCTCAATGAGCTTAAACTGTTCATGAGCAGACTCATACTTTCCTTGTGCAGCTGTATATTGACCTTGCTGATGGAAGAGTCTCCCAAGACTTTGAAGGCAATTTGCCATTCCTGATTGATTGCCAATAACTCTGCACTGTTCAAGAGCAGACTCAAGTTTCTCTTGTGCAGCTAGGTACTGGGATTTCATGTGTAGGATGTCCCCAAGGCCTCTTAGGCAATTAGCCATGCCCAATTGATTTTCAATGACCCTGAACTGCTGATGGGCAGACTCCAGCTTTTCTTGTCCAGCTGGGTATTGGTTTTGCATGCACAGAATCTCCCCAAGGCTCTTTAGGCAATTAGCCATGCCCAATTTGCTCCCTATGACTCTGAACTGCTCATGAGCAGACTCAAGTTTTTCTTGTGCAGCTGTGTATTGGCTTTGCATATACAAGATGTCCCCAAGGCTTCGAAGGCAATCAGCCATGCCCAATTGGTGCTCAATAACCCTGTATTGCTCATGAGCAGACTCAGGCTTTTCTTGTGCAGCTGTGTACTGGTTTTGCATCAGAAGGATGACCCCAAGGCTTTTTAGGCAATTGGTTATGCCTAATTTGTGCCCAATGACCCTGAACTGCTCATGAGCAGACTCAAGTTTTTCTTGTGCAGCTGTGTATTGGCTTTGCATATACAAGATGTCCCCAAGGCTTCGAAGGCAATCAGCCATGCCCAATTGGTGCTCAATAACCCTGTATTGCTCATGAGCAGACTCAAGTTTTTCTTGTGCAGCTGTGTACTGGTTTTGCATCAGAAGGATGACCCCAAGGCTTTTTAGGCAATTGGTTATGCTTAATTTGTGCCCAATGACCCTGAACTGCTCACAAGCAGACTCAAGTTTTTCTTCTGCAGCTGTATACTGGCTTTGTAAGTGCAAGATGTTCCCAAGGCTTTGAAGGCAATTAGCCATGCCCAATTGATTTCCAATGACTCTAAACTGCTCATGAGCAGACTCAAGCTTTTCTTCTGCAGCTGGGTACTGGTTTTGCATGTGCAGGATGTTCCCAAGGCTTTGAAGACAATGAGCCATGCCTGATTGGTACCCAATGGCCTGAAACTGTTCATGAGCAAGCTCAAGTTTTTCTTGTGCAGCTGTGTGCTGGTTTTGAATCACCAGAGTGTTCCCAAGGCTTTGAAGGCAATTAGCCATGCCCAGTGGGTGCCCAATGGCCTTGAATTGCTCATGAGCAGACTCAAGCTTTTCTTGTGCAGCTGGGTACTGATTTTGCATGTGTAGAATGTCCCCAAGGCTCTTTAGGCAATTAGCCATGCCCAATTGATCTCCAATGACCCTGAACAGCTCATGAGCAGACTCAAAATTTTCTTGTGCATCTGTGTACTGGTTCTGCATGTGCAGAGTGTCCCCAAGGCTTTTAAGGAAATTAACCATGCCTAGTTTGTCTCCAATGGCCCTGAACTGCTCATGAGCAGACTTGAGCTTTTCTTGTGCAGCCATGTACTGGTTTTGCACATATAGAATTTTTGCAAGGCTTTTTACACAATTAGCCATGCCCTGTTGGTTTCCAATGACCTTGTACTGTCCATGAGCAGACTCAAGCTTTGCTTGTGCAGCTGTGTACTGGTTTTGCAAGCATAGGATGTCCCCTAGGCTCCAAAGGCAATGAGCCATCCCTAATTGATTCTCAATGATCTTGTACTTCTCATGAGCAGACTCAATCTTTTCTTGTGCAGCTGGGTATTGATTTTGTATGCACAGGATGCCCCCAAGGTTTTGAAGGCAGTCAGCCATGCCTGATTGATTTCCAATGACCTTGAACTGCTTATAAGCAGAGTTAAGCACTTCCTGTGCAGCTGGATACTGGTCTTTCCAGTACAAGATGTTGCCAAGGCTTTCAAGACATTGTGCCATGCCTAGCTGGTTTCCAATGACCCTGAACTGCTCATGAGCAGACTCAAGCTGTTCTTGTGCAGCCAGATATTGGTCTTGCATGTACAGGATGTCACCAAGGCTTTGAAGGCACTGTGCCATGCCCCATTGATCTCCAATGACCCTGAATTGCTCATGAGCTGACTCCAGCTTTTCTTGTGCAGTTAGATACTGATGCTGCATGTACAGAATTTCCCCAAGGCTTCGAAGGCAGCTAGCCATGCCCAGTTGGTTCCCAATGACCCTGTACTGCTCATGAGCAGACTCAAGCTTTTCTTGTGCAGATGTATACTGGTGTTGTGTGTGTAGGGTTTCTCCAAGGTGTTGAAGGCAATTGGCCATGCCTAATTGATGTCCAATGGCCCTGTACTGCTCATGAGCAGACTCAAACTTTTCTTGTGCAGCTGCATATTGGTTTTGTACAAGCAGGATGCTCCCAAGACTTTGAAGGCAGTTAGTCATGCCTAATTGATCTTCAATAACCTTGAACTGCTCATGAGCAGACTCAAGCTTTTCTTGTGCAGCTGTGTATTGGTTTTGCATCTGCAGGATGTCCCCAAGGCTTCAAAGGCAGTTAGCCATGCCTGATTGATCTCCAATGACCCTGAACTGCTCATGAGCAGACTCAAGCTTTTCTTGTGCAGCTGTGTACTGGTTTTGCATGTGCAAGACATTGCCAAGTTGGTAACTACATTGTGCTGTGCATGGTAGGTCATTTCTCAGGATTGAGTGATCATAAACATTTGAGATCCTTTGTGCTGCAGTGTCATAATTACTTTTGTTGTATGAAACATTTGCCAGATGTAGTTGAAAATGTGATAAATGCTCTGACATCTGCTTTTCATTTAAAATCCCAAGTATCTTTAAAGCAAGTGATTCTGTAGGTTGCACATGTAATAAAAATTTTGAGTATTGCAGTGCTGCCCAAATAGACCTTTCTGACTTCGGATTTTCCAGTTCATCATGAAGTATTGCCACCAGGTTATTGATTCCTAGAATCAACTGTTTAACATACTGATTTCCAACTTTCCTGGTGCTATGTGTTTCAATCATTCTGATATGATATAATTTCAACTGCAGAATCTCTTTTGCATAGTCATTGGAATATTTCTCCTTCACATAATGTCTAATTGGTGACAACATCTTCAGTGTGCCTCCTATGTTCTGGATCAGTGAAGCTATACAAAGCACAGTCACTGCTTCATCAATATTTATCAAATTTGACATCATCTCCTCCCCAATCTCTTCCCATTCAAACATACCATCAGGCAGATGTGACAACATGGCCAGCAATTTCATAGCATCTAGATTTTCAGTTATTTGAAATGATTGCAGTGACATCTTGATTGATATATCAATGCTAGCTAGGTGATCATTGGTTTGGGGTCTGGTGGTTTTCAACAACTTAGTTTTTTCTCTTCTCCACCTTTTGAGCACCCTTCCAATACTAGACATTGCATGAAGAGGCTTTACCAAGTTGATGGCCAGTGGTATGCAATCAAGTTCTTTCAGCAAGGTATGCACATCATTCATACTTTCAGAGGCATCCAAGGGCTTGCTTCCAAGTAAGACATCTGTGGCTGCCTCAAGAGACAGAGGAGGTAACCCAGTATCAGGGAGAATAGGAGTCCAGTTGATTACAGATGGAGGCATAATGCCTCTCATGGTAATCAACAATGTTACTCCATTTATAGAGGCAATCCTTTTTAGAACCTCTTCCACTTCTCCAAATGTGGAAGATTCATTCCAAGGTGTTTCAAAATTATCCAAGATCAGCATGAGAGGACCAGCAGCCAAGGCATTCCCTAACATAGTGAAAGGATCTTTTTTGTCTTCAGAATTTTTTATCACACCCAGAACATGAAGAATGCTGGACACTAGATTGTCTGCAGATTTAATCCCATCACAAGGAACAAAGTATCTCTTGCTATGAAACTTCTTTTCAACTGCCTTGTCATGCAAGATGGCCAGAGAAAGAGATGTCTTCCCCATTCCTCCTGGGCCCAGGATAGCAATGTGAGCATATTCAACAGAGTTGATGATAGAAACAGCCTTGTCAACAAGTTCTTTTCTTCCCAGGAAAGGAACAGGTACTGGTGGAGGAGTTGAGGACAACAAAAGGCTACAGAAATATTAATAAATATCACAGCAAGGATATAATGCTCACTTCATAGAAGATTGCACAGAACTGAAGTTATTCTGCAAAAAAATGAGCTTTATATTGCTATTTCTATAAGGGGCAGAAACATCCTCACAGCGTCTGAGGTGCCATTTCCATATATATAATTGTTGGTCTGGTTCCCCACAACATTGTTGAACATCCCCCCAGTAATTGTTGCATCCTGTGAATGTTCAAACAGTAACATTTCGAGACGGAATTCAGATGTTGACTGTGCGTGTCTTTGGAGGAGCTTGATGGGGGAGGACTGTTGGAAAGAAGGGAAAGATGATCAGTTTGCAGAGGAAGACTTAAGTATACCCACATCACAGTCTCGGGTCGCACAACGCCTGCTAGGTCTGACATGTTGACACACCGTGAACACACTCCTTAATTAGCACACTTTTCATCAACTCCGTGAAAGATGCGCCGCAAGGCCATGTGCATGGAGGCGATTTTTCCTAGGCAGTCTATGTAATATATCTTGTTTCAGTTGCTGTTTCTTAGAAATGAGACGACAAGCTGAGAAAAACTTGAGCTGGGCGGTGACCCTAGTAAATGAGAACAGCAGTGTAGATGGAGCGCAGGCGGACTTAAATCGATCCTTATCAATTGCTACTGTCAGCGTCACTGCAGGCATGTTCAAATTTAGACATGCCAGAGCGAAGTTGGTGCTCAGGAATCAAGAAGCAAGTTATGTACAAGGAACGGTTAAAACTTGAAAATGCGTCGTTGGTCGATGAATGCATCAGTTTACGCTGTGAACATGACGGATGCGCGAAAATAGATTGAGCGAAGTAGTACTATGCCGAAGATCGTCCGAGTAGCTTCATCCTTTGACGAGAGGAACAGTCCAAATGCGGTTCACAGAGAGACGCGCAGCGCTCTGAATCATGATCAGACCTCACGGCCTCGTCATCGTATGTACGCATGCTTATTTCCAAGGACACAGCGCACGCGGCACGTCCGGCCCCTCGTGTGTGCCAGACAACCGGCCGTGCCTTCGACTCAACCAGCACAAGTTCAATCCCGAATCTCAACCACTCCTAGTTGCCTTCTTCGAATAATAATCTCCAGGAGGCGGAGAAATGTCTTCCTCCGCTCCAAATTTAATGCGGATGCGCCTTCTGGCCGTCGCAGTGGTTCTCCTCGCCCCATCTCTATCCTTCGCTGCGCGCAATAGCAACAATTCGTGGTCTGCGCAGACACCTCTCGGTTCGAACGTCATTACCGTGCGTCTTACTCTCTATCTTGTCCCAGTGTAATGTTAACATCAACCACAAATGTAGAGTCTGACATCCTACGGCCGCCCCGGTATGTTCCCGCCTTTCTAGTTCAAGCGTCCATACTGAACACATCGAATGAACAGAGAGATGCCCTCCCTGCTTCAACTGCGCCCTCCCCGCGTTCACCTGTGGGCAGTACGGGTACTGTGATCCGTATGATGGGCAATGTAAATGCCCTCCCGGGTGGGGAGGTATTGATTGTCTCATTCCGCGTGAGTGATGTCCTTTGGTTTTCGCGTTCCTCCTACGGGAAGAAGGGATGTGGGGGCAGGTTATGGACTCGCATATCGCCAACGCTGGTGTATCAATCTCCCCGCAGCATCCCCGTGCAGCATCCTCGCGCAGCCCATCTTCCGCTCCTATTCTGAAATAACCCCCGGCTTCCCGGCTCCCCGCTCCCGTCTTCCTATCTCTCTCTTTTTAGCCTACATCTTGATTCTGATCCTACCTTCCCTATCCTCGCATCTGGCTGATACTAATCGCCCTACTCCAACAGAATGCGACTCCCTCGCAGACGGCGAGCACCGCCGCCCACGCGAAGACGGCCAGGATTGCGAGTGTAAAGACGGCTGGGACGGGATTAACTGTAATGGTGCGTGCTTCTCCTTGCTCACTCTCGTTCTTAGATCTCATTTACAGCATCAATATCTCAATCCTCATTGACGTTCTCCATGACTTCATCCTACCAGTGTGCAAAACGGATCAAGCATGTGTCGGTTTCCCATTAGCTGGTGGCATCGAGGGCGGGATGGGCGGCGATGAGGACGGGGAGAGAACATCAGCGAACATGACGTGTTATAAGGGCGGAGAGACGGTGTTTAACAATCACCAGATGTGTGATGTTACTAGTGAGTGTTTTCGATTTCGCTTTCGCTTCGTATCTTCGCTTTGCGTATTTCTTGTCGCGTGGAATTTTCGTCTTCAATTGTGACTTGAAGCTCTCTTTGATGCTCGCTGTATCGTTTTCCTTATTCGATATGTTCTTTTCCCTCCTTGACGTGTCGCTCTACCTGCTTACGCCGTCTTCGTCCCTCTGCGTAATACTTGTATCTTCTTCCTCGTCCATATGTCGCTTTCTCCCTTCCTTCATGCTACCTTCCTTTCCTACATCAACTTCTTCTCTCACCACCATCACGATGTTCTCTTCATTTTCATCCTCACTCCTTTTTGGGGCCTCACTAACCCTCCCCACCACAGACCGCAAAATCATAGACATGCTCCCCGGCCGTCCTCCACAGGTGACCTTCTCCTGCAATGCGCTCGACGATACCTGCGCCTTCCAGTTCTGGGTCGCACAGGTCGAGTCCTTCTACTGCGCGCTGGACGAATGCACCTCCAAGTCCGTGCCCGGGTACGAATCCAACAGCACCGTCTACGCTTGCGAGAAGATCAAGTGCGCATGTATACCGGGTCGGTTTATCTGCGGCGAGGACGGGAGCGTTGGTGAGTTTGCGTTCTTTGTTCCTTGTGTGAAGACAGAGTGAAGCTGATTGTGCACATGGATAGATATCGGCGACTTCTTGAAAGAATCGATTAAGGGGCCTGCGGCGTTCTCGTGCAAGTCTGGGGAAGGGTGCAAGTTCGAAGAGCCCGCGATGAACGAGCTTATCACGAGCATCTTTGGCGATGGATATATCACGCTGCAGTGCGAGGGGGGCGAGTGCTTGCATTATAGCCAGGTACCGGGGTACGTGGTGAGTACAAAATTTTGCTGTAGGGTCTTTCGTGCAGATCAGTGCTTTGGTGTTGGGTGGTGCTGCCCCATGCGGATTTTGCTTGCTTCCTTCTGTTGCTTTCCCCCCGTCGTTCTGCTTGTCTCGTTCTCTCGTTCTCTCGTTCTCTCGTTCTCTCGTTCTCTCGTGTCTGCTTCATGATATCGAGTGTGCTCTGCTCAGTTGTTTTAAACGTAGTTCTCTCGTCTTTGCTTCATTCTGTTATGCTTGTTTCTCCTGTGACTTCCTGGTTCATCTCATTGAACTCTCTTCGCTTTGGTGTTTCTGTTTGCTCTGCTCTGTAGTTCTTACTTCGTCCAGGTCGGTTTGGGTGGACAAGAAATACTGATCACTTCTCGCTTGATATGTTAGCGCCCACCGAAACCGGACAATACCCTCTGGGTTGCATTGAGCGCCGCAGGGGCCATCGGGATCGTTGCTCTCTCTTCCTTAAGTATGTTGGCCCCTCCTTCCTCCCTTTTCTCTACTAACATGATCTTTTAGTCCTATGGTACGCCGGTCGCCTCCGGACGAATCCCTCCCTCGGGTCGATCCGTCTTCCCGCCTCAGAGGCCTCCAAGCTTATGACGGATCATGTCCCTGCGTCATTACACTTCACAGATCTCTCTTATTCCCTCGGAGGCCGCACGATCCTCGACGGGATATCGGGCCATGTGCGGCCCGGACAGGTTTTGGCGATTATGGGCGCATCTGGGGCCGGCAAGAGCACCTTCCTCGACATCCTTGCACGCAAGTCCAAACGGGGCTCAGTGAGCGGGGTTACGCTCATCAATGGACGGGAGATGGCCGATTCGGAGTTCAAGCCCTTGGCGGGTTTCGTGGACCAGGAGGATACCCTCATGCGCACGCTAACGGTGTACGAGACCGTGCTCTACTCTGCACTTCTCCGGCTCCCTAGGGAGATGAGCAACGAAGCGAAGAAGTTCAGGGTGCTGGAGACGATGAATGAGCTCGGGATACTTGGGATTAGGGATAGTCGGATAGGAGATAGCGGGAGGAGGTCGATTAGTGGAGGCGAGAAGAGGCGCGTGTCGATTGCGTGCGAGCTGGTGACGAGCCCTGCAGTGCTGTTTCTGGATGAACCCACGAGTGGTAAGTCGGGGTTGGATACCTGTGATCTGTTCTTTCCGACTGACTGGCCTTCGCGTTCGTCTTCTAGGTCTAGACGCTTACAACGCCTACAACGTCGTCGAATCTCTCGTCTCCCTCGCGCGCGACTACAACCGAACAGTTATTTTCACGATTCACCAGCCTCGCTCGAACATCGTTGCGCTTTTCGACCAGCTCGTCCTCCTCGCGCAGGGCAAGCTCGTATATGCGGGCGAGTACAGCAAATGCCAGGACTATTTTACAAGCATTGGCCATCCATGCCCCGCTGGGTTCAATATTGCCGATTTCTTGAGTGCGTATTTCGTACTTGATCTTCGTGCTTGAGCTTCAATATTGAGGATGGACTCACCGTCATGTAGTTGACCTGACAGTGCAAGCGAGCATAGAACCCAAGGGTGCCCCCACGCAGCTTATCAATGCCTCCACCTCCACATCACCCGCCGAAGGCATAGACGAAGAACAAGGCCTCCAGCAGCCCCTCGTCGTTCCTCCGCCAGCGACTGTACCTATCTCTGTGCGCTCCATTGCGTCTAATGCACCTTCCTCTGTAGAAGAACAACAAGAAGCGGTCGAGCCAGAAGCCGCCACGCGCGCGAATAGTATCGCCTCCTCCGCAGGGCACTTCCTCAAGCACAAGACCTCCCAGCTCCTTGGAGCCCCTTCCAGTGAAGAGGAAGTCCCCATATCCCCCGCTCTCGCGGCTCTGATACAGGCATACAAAGAGAGCGACATCGCCAAGGGGATCAATGACGAAGTGGTGGCACTCCGCGACGCAACTGGGACTGGGAACGGGAACGGTGCGCTCAATGAGCTCCCGGACGCGGCTCTGGAGACGACGCTCCTGCGTGGCAGAAAGCGGGCGACGTTGTGGACTCAGTTCAGGATATTGAGCGGAAGAGCATTTAAGAATCTATATCGCGACCCGGCATTGTTAGCGGCGCATTATTTTGGCGCGATTGCTTTGGCAGGTAAGTGGAGTGACGAAGGCATCGGGTGATGATGTACGAGGCTGATTCCTTTTTGCATAGTTATCTGTGGGTTATTCTATCATAATGTCGCGTATGTCCTTTGTTTTCTTGTGTCTGGTATGCGGAGGATGCTTACGCCTCTTTTTTTTAGCAATGATATTTCGGGATTCCAAAATAGACTGGGTATTTGCCACCTCCTTCGTCATTGCCTTCGTTATTAATGCCTTGTTTTAGGGATATTCTTCTTCACACTTGCACTTTTCGGATTCTCGTGTCTTTCAAGCCTGGGTTTATTCGCAAATGAGCGCATTCTATTCATGCGAGAGAGGTAAGTATTACTTCCTGTTTCTTTCGTATGTACGTACCTGTACTGACACTAGTTCAGAGCCAACGGCTACTACTCATCATTCACCTATTTTGCATCCAAGGTCCGTTTTCTTAACCACCACGTATCCACCCTTTGCTCATAACGTGTGCGCACCCAGGTCCTATTCGACATCCTTCCCCTGCGTCTCGTGCCTCCGCTTATGTTTGGTGGTATCGTCTACGGGCTCGTGGGGCTCGTCCCCACTGTCGCTGGATTCTGGAAGTTCATGCTCACCCTCGTGCTCTTCAACCTGACTACTGCGAGCGTGGTGCTTTGGCTCTCCATTGCGTTCGATAGCATGGGCATGGCAAGTTTCGTGGGCACCCTTGTCATGTTGTTTAAGTGCGTCGTTTCCAGCGAGCATGGTGTTTGATTGATGCATCGGTACTCATGTCTTCTCTGATAGCCTTCTATTCACCGGACTGCTAATCAACCGAGACACCGTCCTGCCGGCGTTGCAGTGGCTGCATACTGTTTCCTTCTTTCACGCCGCCTTCGAGGCACTCGCCGTGAATGAGCTGCAGTATTTGCAGTTGAAGGAAGTCAAGGTTTGTCTGACCTTCCTTTCTTTTGTTCTTGGCTTATGTGCATCCAAACAGTATGGCGTTGAACTCGACGTCCCGGCCGCTGTGATTCTATCTACATTCGGCCTTAGAGCTCAGGTATGTCAGATCGTTTGCTTTGCATTCAATATGCGATTGTTGATGATCTTCGTTTTTAGTCATTCTGGTGGCCTAACATCTCGCTCCTAGGAATTTTCTTCGTGCTATTCACAACTTGTAGTTATATCACACTCCATTTCTTTGTCAAGGAGAAACGGTAGAATTGCTATATGTTTCCTGCATTCTTATTTTATCCTGCTTTGTTGTATTGTGTGCTGCTTTAATGTTGCGGATGAAGTGAACTACATACATGATAATGCACTTCGTTCACCGAATAGTAGATCAAGTGTCTTTTCACGACTGGGTTCGATAAGCAAAACTTCACAGTTGCAGGCAGCAGCCATTACTTAACCACCAGCAACATCATGATCGACGTGGCACGAAATCAAATCAGCTACACAACTTGAGGTGACATTGGTCCATGTTGAGCCTATGCCATAGATCTGTTACGGTATACGATCGTAGCTTTAGGCCTTTAAAGTTTAACTTAATAACAACTTGAACGGCTCTATGAAACGGAAATTTCAAATCGGTACAAAAAACGGAACTCGTCATGGTGTGCTGACACAACGGCTAACCGTCTCACTGCCGGCTATGGACTGTGCCATGGCACGCCCAGGTGCCAGTGATCGTGGCATCGATTACGTGAGTGGGTATCAAGTAGCTAAATTTTCAATTGGTTGTACAGCTTGAACTTAACATGCGACTTCGCACTGTTCGCAGGATCTATGTAAATGAAAGCGGTGCATACATATAAATGTTTGTGCACCAGCGGCCAGACAGCGTGTATGAGGACGACGCTGTAAACACCGCCTCGATTTGTCTTTCCCAGGTGGCATCCAATGGTTCTCGCGTTGTAGCAGACCTTCTACTCGTTCTATACAGTTCTCGTAGGAGCACTACTGGGTTCCTTCCCTGTTTTATTGGCCATGGCATTCTCATTTGGCTCCTTCGGCGATATCGTCTCTTTGGCCCAACTCACACTACAAGTCGCAAATGCTCTGAGTGACAGCCGGGGATCTTCATCAGAGTACCAAGAGCTCATTTCAGAATTGCGTTCTCTGTCCGTTTGCTTAGGAATGCTTAATCGGCATGTATCTGCCCAAGGTCCTATTCGCCTCGAATATTCTGCTGAAAATGCGATTAAATATGCTCTCTCTCGGTGTCACAATTTAATCACGGAATTTGAGGACAAAATCAAAGGTTACCAACTAGCTCTGCAGAAAGGCGGGTCCGGAAGCCGAATGCGGGACTCTTGGAGAAAGATTGGATGGGGCCTCTTCAAAAAAGACGAAATTGTTGATTTAAAGCGCAAACTGTCGGAACATAAGGGTACGATAGTTATGATGCTTTCAGTTTCTCATAGGTAAGCTACATGCCAGTGAATATTGAATCCTCGTGAGCTCACAAGCATTTATTTCATAATAGTACTGCTCTTGATCGCATTCAACGCATGTCTCAGCAGCAACAAACTACAATCTCTGAGCTGCCACATACCATAGTTTAGCAAGGAGATCAAGGTAGCCTTGTATTTCTATCGTCTTGGAGGGTTAAATTCAAACTCCTACCACAGGGTTTACGAAAGTTCTGGAGGAATATTCTCGCACAAATGAAGAGCAAAAGAAGCTAATAGACGAGCTATCAACAGGTAGGTGATGCACGGTCCACCCAGTGCCCATCTGATGATTGGGCCTGGACCAGGTCTGCGTGCTGAGTTAGCTAGACAACACGAGGATACGATAAATTCTCTGCGCGCAACTGCATCCGAGCAAGTACCATTCAACATGCAAGGCGTAATTATCACTTTTACTTTTTACAATCTATTAACTCATCAGAGATGTGGGTCCACGAGCAGTATCTTGATGAATTCAGCAAGGCAATGGCGACCGAGACTCGCATGCTTCTTGGAGAAATGGAACAGCTACAGGACCGAAAGCATGCACTCCGGCGGTGAGATTTTTATCATGCAATGCTTCAAAACTTGTTTAAACCACCTTGTTAATTTCTCAGAGAAGTTATTGACCTGCAAAGAATGCGCGATGATATTCTCCCTGAACTCACATCACGCGAGTCCAGGTCTTCAAGCACTATGGAACCGACCCCACCTATAACGCCTCCTAGTTCTTCATCACGCTCTTGGTTGAAAAGTAGTATACCCGTTTTATGTATTTTAATTCTTTCTCATGATCCATTTTTTATTGTGTTAGTGAGCGAGCATTATCTAAATGTCCCGGAGGGGCTGCCAAAGAAGAAAGGAGGGAACTCTCCGAATCTTTCAATCGCCATCCCGCAACCACAGAAGACTGGCTGGGCGAATTGGCAACGTAAGCTTGTAATTTTACGGGATGGCGGTGCAGCCGTTGATTCCATTTCCTTTATAGCGGATCCTTCCTTCATTCCTACTTCACCATATACAGATCCCATTCTCATTCCGAACCCTCCAAGTCCCGGACTATTTGGCCCAAGATCACCGATTTCTTAGAGGATGATGTCTTCCAGGAAAGAAATTTTGGTACGGATTGCGTTAGTTCTCTTTTTATTTTTCGGTGCTGAGCTGTTCAGTTGCAGGGAACCGTTCAACAGGGTGTATCTGATGTGGCTTTGGACATATCGCAGGGATAGGCGTTGTTCAATGAACAAGCCATCATTACGTCGAGAAGTGCAACTCGAATGGCCATACGACATTGAAATTGCACTGAATTTAAAAATAAATATCATATTTACTACGCGTGGGCTGCAAGAAGATCACTAGTGAAGCTGAAGCTAGACATATCCTACAGGTGCCAAAGTACTTCATTATCGACTAACTTGCATTATTCATCGAGTAATCGAACGCAGTGCACCCCTGAAAGCCGATATGAAGAACTGAGAAATCCACGGGACAGTGCGAGGCCCATGAATTTTATCGTGCTTACATCATGTCGTCGACGACAATCATCGATGGCTAGTCATCATGTAATTCCTTAAGTTGGTTTGCCAGGAGATTTATACATTCCACAATAAAATACCACAGATTCAGGATGCGCGGAAATAGCTTTATAGTTCCATATGATATTTGTCCAGCCGTCTAATTGCATCGAGTAGCCGACGATCATCTTCAGTGGCAGTTGCCGGCAACAAATTGATATCCTCATCGTCGTTGGGAAAGGTCTTCATCTCGGCCTTACAGAACGTCCCATTCATCGGTATCTCTCCTGCAAAGTAGGCTTTTCGTAACTTTGCCATGCAGAGCGAGGGCTGAGAGAAAGATGTATGCTAAAAGTAAAGAAATCAGTCGACCGGTCCAAGCTTGAGCAAGGCGGGACGGAGAAACGAGATACGCACCCCAGGTCCTTCCTGGATGGCAAGGGAGGAGGAATACGGCATCAGAGAGTTAACAAGTAGCCCGCTCGCCATTGGCGTAATGCTAGGATACATTCTTGCTTAGCTTCTTGCAGAACGTTCAAAGCTTTGTCACTTACGGATCCGCCTAAGCAATCAGGAAAACAATCAGCAAACGAATGATCAAGATACCAGAGCTATCCGCACCGTATTGCTAATGACCAACATCGGCGTCTCCAAGGTCGCATTCCACGGCCCAACAAACCGCTCCGGCCCCCTCGCAGGCCAATATTCGCACCCGCCGTCATGCTCCGACACCCAGGCGCTGACGCCAAAGTGCCGCGACACCTCCTTGAGCGTCTTGATCCCCTGGTCTGCCAGATCCTCGGCTGTGGGGAAGTCCGCCGAGCGCGGCGGCGGGGAGTCGAGGCACGCCACCGCCTGGCGGACCGCGTCGCTCTGCCGTGGGGTGCCACGGACTTCGTTCTTGTAGTCGGCGATGAGCGTGTTGTAGAGCGCAGTTCCGTTGCCGTTCATAGCGGACGCGAGAGCCTCTGCGCCGGAGGGCCAGGAGCGGGGACGCATGAGGTAGATGAGGAGGAGTCCTGACGTTGGACTTCGTTAGCAGTGTATGGAGTGCGAGACAAACTGCGTACCTCGCACAGTGCCTGAGGTTAGATAGCCGGGCCTGCGAGCGTCGGGTACGGCAAGCGGCTGGATTGCTAGTTCGTCCATGAACGCTTCCAGCCTCTGCTCGATGTTTTGCCAAGGCTCATCGGCGTAATTCGTGAGGGGGCATAGCGTCGGGCCAGCCTAAAGGTGCATGAGGAACGAGTTCGAAATTGGTAGTTGGGAAAAGAAGGAGCTACCTCAGCGCAGTCCTTTAGGAATATCTCGTACGTGTCTTCTGCAGAAGCAAGCCAGTTGTAAGGCCAAAGATGGCTAGGCTCGCCTAAATGCCGTAGGTGAGCAGAGGGTGGTTTGCAGTAGGGAGATAAAACACACTTGACCAGCTGACAGGGTCAGCAATTCCGTCTATGACTACGCGTCCGACTCGATCTGGTAGCCTAGCATTGGATAGCATTCAATGCAATTCCAGTAATCAATGGAGACTGCACCTACATGTTAACGAGGTACATCCCCAGTAGCGATCCATACGACCCGCCGTGGAAGTTACTAGGTACATTCAATCGTCAGCAGAATGATACTGCAACTACAAGAAAGACCTACATCTTTGCATCCTCTCCCTCAAGCGTCCGTATCATGAAGTCCATATCCCTAACCACGTTGGCCGTGCCCATGAAGCGCAAGTCATTGCCCATGGCTTTCCCGCAGAGCTCGCCCTGGCTCTTCTTGAGAGAAAGAAACTGGCGGTATTGCTGTACCAGGTCTTCCCGGAAGAGAGGTGAGGAGATGTTTGCATACGGGGGTGCGGTGATGCCGGATTCGATGACAGTATTGGCGTGAAAGAGCTGTTCGGTTATGAAGTCAGGGAAGCAGTGCACAGCTGGTCTATGGTGCAAATGAATATGTCGTATTTGGAGGAAAGAAAGAAAGCTACTAACTCGGTGCGCCCGATGCCGCGAGGGTCGAACCCGACGATGTCCCAGTCGTCTCCGATCATCTCTGCATATGTTTCTCCTTGAATTGCGGCCAGCCCCAAACCAGGTCCACCAGGGCCGCCTTTTCGAGGCCTGATATCAGCACAGACCTGGCAATACAAAGAGACGTCGAGGGCTGACCAGGATTCAGGAATACAGATCCTTTCTTTGGAGTTTTGGTGGCAGGGTAGATGGAGAACGCAATTGAAGCACGACCGCCATATGCGAAGTTGGTATAGTCCTTGGGAACTCTGAAAGACGTTAGCACGATGGCAGATAGCATGGATGAAACTGGAACTCACTGAATGGACCCGCATTTCGCGCTATCCAAGGAGCCGGGTGGACACGCATCCCAAGTGACGTGAGGCGACCTCTTCTTACACATGCAGAAGCAGTGAAGGCGCGCGCGCACGAAGGTATGGAAACCCCAGAGGGCTGCAATAACAATCAACGTCTTCAACGCTAGCCGCACACGTCGCGACCGTTGTGTGGCATCGGATTGAGCCGGGATCGACGTCGAATGGTATATTTTTTCGTCCAAGGACCTATTCATCGCGTGAGAATTGAGTAGAGGGATGAAGGAGGGCTCTACCTTGGAATTCGAAGTTCTCAGCTGCATGGAAGAAGCATCAGCAACGCCGGAGTCCCGGAGCGGCGACTGGGCGCTGATGAAGTTGAATTTCCGACACCCACGAACTCTAACATGCCCACACAACGCTGTCACGCTCGTCATCGCGACGAACGTCAAGCTTAAGCTCTCGTAATCGCGCTGTAAACTTTGGCTCGACACATTCTGGAGTTGTACTATGAGTTCGATCCTCGATGCACTTATAATCCTCACGTCATGCACCCACGTCCTCCTCGCTCCCTTCACCAAAGTCGAGGAGAGCTTCAACCTCCATGCGACGCACGACGTGCTCATGTACGGCGTGAGCCCCAGCGCGCTCCAACATGTGCGCACTACTTTCCTTTACTCTTGAAGAAAAATTCTAACGCATCTATAAAGGAAGTATGATCACTTCACCTTTCCAGGCGCCGTCCCACGTACATTCGTCGGGTCCATCCTGCTCGCCTGGCTCTCGACGCCTGTTATCTACCTCGTATCCTGGATAAGACCCATACAAAGCAAATTTGAACTGCAGATAATCGGTGCGTCATTTTCCCCCTTCCCACTCCCCCCCCAGTCGCTAACCAATTGAAGTTAGTGCGGCTGGTTCTAGCTAGCGTGAATGCCATCGGCCTCTGCCTCATCCAACGTGCCTGTTCACGGCGCTTCGGGCGCACCACAGGGCTTTTCTTCGCCTTACTGACATGCACCCAGTTCCATCTCCCGTTCTGGATGGGCAGGACGGTGCCGAACATGTTCGCCATGTTTCCAGGTCGGTCGGAGAGCTCACTGCAATCTCGCGCTCATACTAAACCTATGTTTTTCTAATGTAGTATGCGTAGCTTTGTATTTCCTGTTGGACCGCGCCCCGAATGCGAAGCATCCACCACCGCGGAAGCTGGAGGCCGCACTCTCCCTTCTGACGTTCACAGCCGTCGTCTATCGTGCTGAGGTCGCCCTCATCCTGGGACCAATCGCGTTGCAGGCGCTGTATTTACGTCAAATCACGTTTTTACGCCTGCTCACAGTCGGAATATGGTCAGGCTTAGCCTCGCTAGGTGTGTTTCTTGCTATGAACAAGATGTTTCTGAGTCGCTTACATCTTCCCAAGCCTTGACCGTGATAATCGATACCTACTTCTGGTCCTCGTCTACCCCACTGTGGCCCGAATTCTCAGGAATATGGTTCAACGTTGTCCAAGGCAAATCAGTCGAATGGGGTGTACGTCTACTTCCTCCTACGTTTCCCTGTTTACATTCTGTACCACACCTTCTCCCTTCATTGACACCTCCTATTATCGCTTACTTTCTTCCTTTGCTTGTGTCTCTTTCTGACCTAGTCTCCACAGACATCCCCCATGCACGCCTACCTATCCACCCACCTCCCCAAGCTCCTGCTCGGTGCCCTCCCCCTCTCCATCATCGGTGCCATCGCAGACCCGCGCATCCGGGCCCTCTTCGTCCCCTCCCTGGCGTTCGTGCTCCTCATCAGCTGCCTAGGGCACAAAGAGTGGCGCTTCGTTGCGTACGTCGTACCCGTGTTCAACGTTGCCGCCGGCCGGGGCGCGCGGTGGATGTGAGTGCTCTCCCTGCTATCCGATGGTTTGGGTCCTAACGTTGATTGATCACGCGCTTAGGGTATCGAGGAGGAAAGGGTCCATCTTAGGGCGCATCTTATTCTTCGGCGCCTGCGGGCTCGTCGCAGGCAACGTAGTGCTCACTGCGCTCTCTATACGTGCATCGATTGTGAACTACCCTGGCGGAGAAGCAATGAAGCTCTTACATACCCTTTACGCTCTCAACCAAACCCGTCAGTTCCTCATATCCTAGCTTACACAAACCTGATACTAACCCCCCCCTTTTCGCTGCAGCACGGCCACGCGTACACATCTCCAACCTCGCAGCGCAGACTGGCGCCTCCCTCTTTACGCAGCTCAATGCCGCGCCGCACTTCTTCCCCACCCCACCGCAGCTGCAGCCCTCCCATGACGACCTCCCCCACTGGACATACAGCAAAACGGAAGGCATCTCTCCGGCTGCCCTGGGGTCCTTCGAGTCTGGGTTCACACATGTGATCTCGGAAGTTGCCCCTGAAGACGGGATCTGGCCCCCTCACGAGGGCGGGTGGGGACGGACACGCGAAGCGAGGGAATGGCGCCTTGTCGGGAGTGTGCAGGGTTTCGAGCGGTGGGCGGTGGATTGGGACTTGCTCAAGGGGAAGAGGAAGGGGCCGCTACTGGCGAGTGCGCAGGAGGTGTTGCGCTGCGTGGAGGCGGATAAGCTGTGGATACTGGAGAGAGTTTGATGGTTTCTTGTCTGTGCGCGTGCGAATGTGAGCGATCCATCCGGGACGGTGACGGGATGTCTTATAACGGTGTTGTAATTATGTAGGTGTTCCTGTCGTAGATGAACGGAATTCGTTGCATCATAAAGTTGAAGCGTTCCATATGAAGTGTACAATGACCAATATCATCCAGTTACCCGCGTCTAGCCGTCTTATTATTCCTACTATGGTGCCCGTCTCAAACACCATTACACCAGATACGCTGAACTTGGTTTTTTTTTTTCATGGCGGGTAACCAGCGCGTCGGTCATACAGTACTGCGGTCTATTCGGATTAATCTGGAGCGTACGTTCTTTGTTCTTTTCCCGTTGCTTTGTTCTCCGACCTCCCCAACAAAACGCCACTTCAGCGCTTTTGCGGGTTCATGACGTATAGGTATAGTTGTGAAAAGTACAAGGTTTTCTCGCGCGTAACACTGGTGTCGTTCTTGTTGCGATCCTACATATGTAGCTGGCAACTTCGCTACAGTTTACCGTGCAATGTCGTCAAGATGCTATGAATTCACTGCAGGCGCCCATTGTATAGATACTCTTTGTATTCACTCCATAGTCTCCATGCAGGTGTCATGATTACACGATTTTTCACCTTCATCGAAGTATTCTCTGTGCTGATCGTTTTTCGACACTCTAGGGTTGTCATTTCGCCGTTCCAGTGTTGGGATCGTCATCGCCAACTTTCAAAGTGTTGTAGTATTATTGATTGGTGGTTAAAAATAGATGTGCGCCTAACTGCGCAAACCCTATCTCTCGTTACTTCCATGCAATTCTATACTAATATAAAAGTAATGCACATGAAATTGTGACCTCTCAGACCTCAGCTCTCAGTCTTCAGCAGTTTTTATCTTTATAAATTGTTCTGATATCTAACGGCCGCCTGGCCATCATGTCAGTAAATGTCTCCTTCAGATGGAGCGCTTCCTCTAGTTGACATGACCCGTCAAAATCACAGAAGCTCGTGGCTTGAATTTTGTTCAAATCAAGTTCAGAGAGCTGCAGCCGAATAATCCGAACGAAGATGATGATATCCTCAAGTTCAAGGGTATGGTAGATAATTTCGTCGGAGTCGTTATCAGTCAATTCCTTCACTTCCCGTAAGCCAGGTTACACCGCAATTGCCGTTAAAATCAGACTTGAGTGGAGCTTTACTGTTCAATGTGTATATCAATGCCGGGACATACCATCGACGAAGATGCAATGAGTCATGACAAAGTGTGCATTCTCAATTTAATTCTCCAGGCATACTGTGGCTCGAACAGGAAGACCAGTGAATGTAAACCGAATTTCCTTCGCCATATCATCAAAACTCTGTAACTGTTTACTGACCATTCCAGACGGCTGATAGGCAGTAAAAGACAGTCAATACCGTATTATAAATCCTTGATCTAAGTTACTTACCTGGTCCAGGTACGACGTAAGTGGTGGTGGTCTGCGCGGCGGTGGAGTAGATGTTGATATTGACGCCAGGGTCGGACATCGAGTACGCGCCGGGGAAACTGACGAGATAGTTTCCACTTGGAGTCTTTCCGCCTCCGCCGGTGACAGTCAGCTGACCACCTGTGGCGGACAAGATGTTAATTATTTTGCAAACAATGCGTATGACGCTTTTTCCTTTACTTACATTCGGGGTAGAATTGAGGCGTGTTGGCCTGGTGCAATGCCAACAACTCGTGCTAAAAATCGAAAGGGAAGTCAATGATGTGATACGGTTATTCAGTTATTTCTTCGTACGCGGATAAGGTATTCGCCAGCAGCCAAAGACGCGGGAATGGTGGCAGTGTATGACAGAGTGTTCATGACCTGGCCAGTTCCCCACTGTCCATTGCTGGATAGTTGACAATAAGACAATGAGCGCGCATAAATTTATTCAAAGGAGACGGAAGCCGTACCCGAGAGTGCCAGAGATCAAGCCTGTTATAGAAGAAGACATTAAATAAAGGACTGATGCTCATAAACGAGGGTGCATCTCACCAGTCTCAGCGATCTTGAACCACTTGAGACTGTTGCTATTGTTCGATGTGCATGTGCCTAAGCATTTGGCCATGTACACCATCACGGGGCCCTGGGCGTGTGTCCATTGGCTTAAACAAAGAAGATTAGAAATGGTTCGCGATGAAAAACACAATGTCTCTACGTCCACTTGGCTGTGATAGCAGTACCAGCAGCGACGGTAGCGGATAGCTGATGGGCGCTGGCCTGGCCGTTGTTGTTGCAGCTCATTTTCTAGTATGAGCGATTTGATTTGATCATATTTTGGATGGGTTGTTGAAATTACTTACGGCGTCTGAAGTAGAGAGAATGCTGGATGACTTGATAAGTAAGTTGTTTAGGAAATATCGAAGACGTCTACGAACGGGTCATAGGAACCTACGCGTTTTCCATCAGAAATTTTTTTTTCAAAAATCATTCTAAAAATGTGACTTACTGTAGGGACGCTCTATGGAGGTCTGCGAGCTGGCATCGTTGTAGGGAGACCAACCAGCATAGGTCGTTCCTATTTTTACAATCAGATATAAAATTTGGGCAATTCGTCGGAATGCTTGGCTCACCTCCAATCACGTAGGACGTAACCCCTCCGTGAGCAGCGACCTGCGAAACGATCGAGATAAGAACAGCCAGTGAAGTAATGAACATATCGTAGATAAGGGTAATAATCCTTATGTCTTCGGTAATGACAATACTGCAATTTATACTGCTCTATAGGTCGTTACTTGCCTCACAGCAAGCAAGCATCATTAGGGGATTATCATCGGATAGCCCGTCGAAGAATTAGCTGCTCCGAAGTTTTCTAGCATTCAAGGAGATGTATTAAGAAGCGCAAATATACTCGCCAAGACAATGCGAGAAGCAGGGAGAAGTAACCGCCAAGCCTGCAATTGTCGAAGCATATCCGAGGTTCAAGGGCACCATACCTGGCTTCCAGCGTCCTTCGCAAGGCATC
Organism: Nidula microcarpa; assembly: GCA_036937055.1. Taxonomy (NCBI): domain Eukaryota; kingdom Fungi; phylum Basidiomycota; class Agaricomycetes; order Agaricales; family Nidulariaceae; genus Nidula; species Nidula microcarpa. Next base: position 65,223 of record JASFDD010000060.1, on the reverse strand, counting down.
GCAAGAAGGAACGATGACGCAGCCAAACAAAAAAGGAGGCTGTACCCCGGAATTTTGTGATAGCAGATCTCCACGCCCGTGCGGGGCCCCATGATGGTTTTGTCCCGATTTGTTGCCGTAGCAGCTCCTTGCACTGACGGGCAGCTAAGGCGCCAAGTTATACGAGCGATCGAAGAAGTTAAGCTGAGGCGCTGGCGTTTGGATGTGGTCCAGTACGCAGCGCGTAAATGCCGCGTGCGTCACATGGGTGGCGCAAGGACTTTGCTTCGAATCATAGCCTGTGCAGGGCAGATGCGGTGTTTTGACACACTCAAGTATGTAGATCCTTGAACGGATGGCTGTAGTTCCCAAGGTCGCATTGCGCACATGGATGCTCCGTGCCGGAGTAGAGTTTTCGAGAGAATATATTATCCATATGGTCCACGGGAAAATTGTACTGAATGTGTGGTGTGAAGCTGGGGAGAAAGGCGCTTAGTAGTACTCTTATATCATTTTCAAGAAATACACTCCACGCATTAAAATAGAATTTACACTTCCTTTCCTTCCTTTCACGTAGCCTTGTTTGCTCTCTTTCCGAAAATACCCGTTCCCACCCGCACGATATCGCTGCCTGCCTTGAGCGCGGCCTCGAAGTCGCTCGACATGCCCATGCTCAGCACGAGCTTCCCTATGGCCTCAGGGCCCCAATTCCCATTTGCGCCGGCGCCGAACTCTTTCACGAGATAAGCATGCAGAATGTCCCGGGTCTCCTTTAGCCTTTCAAAGTCGGCGTTCTTCTCTAGTTCTGAGGCGTGCAAAGAGTGTTCCAAAGTGCCGATGGTCATCAGGCCTTCCAGGCGAAGCTGGGGGCATTCATTAAGGATATGGACTGCGAGAAGGGCGAGCTCTGATTGTGCGGCGTCTGAAGAGGCGTCTAGAGGCGCGAGTCCAGATTTGGAGTCCTCCCCAGAAGTATTAACCTGAAGCAGAACTCTAAGAGGACTAGAGCGGTCATCAGGAAGTGCTTTATTAAGAGCCGTGGCGCCTTTCGTCGACGCAAGCGTTTGGATAGAGTATAAATTGGGAATAGCTGCCATGGATAGTTCCATGAGCCGATGAAATAATCGTATCATGAGACCGACGTACACGCAAGTATTTTGGCTTTGTTCGATTGGAGCGTCCCTATGAAATGCCAGTGGATATTTCGAGGCAACTGCATAAATGATGGCATAAACTGCTTGTTAGCATCTCCTGATAACGAAGATCGATATCTGTTGCGCACCACTTCCGCCTTGTCCACTAGCTCCTGCACGTAATTCTCTCCGAAATCAAGTTGCCCATCCTCAAAGCACGCGAGTATATCTGATGCAGGCTTGTATTTTGATACTGCCACCAGTGTTGGCCGTGAAGAGGACCCCGACGACACGATTTCTACTCGTTCTCTGATCTCTGCCAGTGATTCACGAACTTCGGCCGTACGTTCTGCTGTCGCTTTCTCAATAGTCGACATTCTACGATAGGGTATGCGAGAATGAGTGCAGACTTTATTGGATGCTGCTCGAGCGAAGTAGCTGAGGAGAAGAGTCGAGCGAGAAGATATCGCTGTCAGTGAGCACATTCAATGCTAAAAAAAACTGGAAAGGGCCAAACGTGGCAATCAAAGTAGATCCGGCAATCATCTTATCAGATTATAATTTATTGATAAGGTAAGTGAATGTGGGAATTGTGATGACTGATACTTTGTTCATCTACGTTGACATCGTTCAGGAAACAATGTCGCCTTTCTTCTCTCTTCCACATATTGAGGACTCTCCGAAGCGTATCAGAGCATACAAATTAGGAGTATGTATAGTGGATACAAAGAAAGCGAAGCTTGTGTGAGTAATTTCTCGAATCCCGCCCCATCTGATCTCCCCAAAACGCAACTGAATCACAAAGTTAACATAACTGTTCGTCGAACCGGTTGCAGGTAAGTGTATCTGGCAGCCTCGTTCAGAAGAATCAGAACAAGTAATGATACTGTTCTTTGTAGCTGGGAGCATCAGTACTTCCCTACATATTTCTTCCCGGAGGGCGATCTTCCGTATTGGTACATTGATGTTGCACATCCCGCGGTTCAAACGGACGATGTATCTATCTACCACCTTAGAATTGGCGAGGATGGTAACGGCACGCCAACACCCAAAGTAATAACATGCTATCACACAAACGAATTAGCTGGGCTCTTTACCATCAAGTTTGAGGACGTGGACGCATGGTTCGAGGAGGATGAGCAGATATTTGTGCATCCTAAGGACCCATATAAAGTTCATCGAATTTTGTTATCTTGAGTCAACCTACAACTTAATTAAATATCCATAGCGTGTTGATGTGCTGCAGTCCTCCCGGCACGTCCGTATCGAGGTTAACGGCATCGAAGTCGCGAACACGCGTGCACCTCGTCTTCTATTCGAAACCAGCCTCCCAGTGCGAACGTATATCCCGAAAACAGACTGCCGTCTGGATCTCTTGCAACCATCCAAGCTAACAACGCAATGCCCTTACAAGGTCCGTCGTGAGCTCGCTTCAACTTCCCTTATTCATTCAAGTTCTAACCTACGAATGGTCGCATGAACACCAGGGCGAAGCGAGCTATTACAATGCGCAGCTCACCTCTGGGATGTACGAGAACATCGTGTGGTGGTACCCGAACACCACACTCGAGTGCGCCGGGATCCGCGGGTACGTTGCATTTTATGACGAAAAGGTCGATGTGTGGGTGGATGGGGAAAAACAGGAACACCCGACGACTAAATGGTCTTAAGCTTGACTGGAAATCGGGCCTGAGTGTAAGCGATAGTCAGTCTTGTAAACCATCCAAGCAAAAGAAAATTTCAGAGTTGCTGGAAAGCGCAGTGCCTCCAGTGCCAAGATATGTTCCAGGCGTGCTGCCAGTCGTTATAAGCGATGTCTTCATTCAAGATGCTCACTCACAGTAAAAAAATCGAAGGCAACAATAAATATATGAGACGGCAGTGATGCAGGCTATACCGTACTATGACAGGCCTCCCCCGAGCCTCATGTCGCAGTATTGGACGTGAGTGATGTAAATGGAGATAAAGTGCTGGTGACGTAAATAGGCAAAAGACAAGAGAAGGGAACACACGAAGTCAGCGCTCAGCCTCATCTTGATCACATTTCTGATTACTTGTTAGATCTCCCCATGCAATAACCACGATAGCGTGGCGGGTCGTATTAGGGCACAGCCGACCACGTCCATGGGGCGAGGCTAGTTCTTCCATATTCATCGCAACGAACGGGACCTGGATTGTGGGGTTACTTCCCTTGCGAACCGTCGTTATTCTAAGTGGAAGTAAGTCAAGTTATTTGAAATGATAAATCTAGCGGTGTATACAAATATCACTCATAGGCTTTCCCCGATCTCGCCCTCTTTATGTCTGCGCGAAGATCTATCTGAATTCTGATATGAAAGGAGGAACGCAGTTCGGGATTCGGGAAGACATCGATATCATTCGAAAATTTCTTCTCCTTGTTGTATTATTTTTTTCTTGTTCATTCGCATTGACAGTTCATTAACTGTTCATTATGGAGTGCATCGCATAAAATACCGTATCGCGGGAAGCCCCTGGAAATCTGAATAGATAGCGGGTCGAATACCGGATTCCGTACCTCAGAATTCAACTTCAGGCGAAGTGCCAATTTCAAAGAGTCACTGGGAAGTGGATGCCGGCTGTGCGCCCTCCGCCTCTGTCATGGATGACTCTGGTCTATTTTCGTTTTGTTTCGCTTCATGAGCGTAGCGCCGATGTTTATTTTATGAACTGAACTGTGTGGATGGAAGGGGGCCGAAGGGCCGTTCTGCGGATGCCTTGAGTAAAAATATGGGTGATTACTATGTGGGATGTACGGATGGTAGACCGAGCAACCGAATGACTAGCGACCCCAGAGCCAAAAAGTTCGGAGGTGTGGTTCCATGTTGCGATCATCAGGTTACCCGTAGAAATAACCAGTCGTCGATGAAATCTATAGACTTCGCTGCTTAGGAACTCGTCCCGAGCAGCGAACTGATTCTTCAGGTCCAGGATGCTATTCCTGTGGCGACAATTCTATTGACCGAATATGTCCGCTCAAGTCCACTCCGCGGTGTCTTCCATGAATACCTACCCATCGACTGTCGCCTGTTAGAGTAGGCATCAGCCATGGATGGTGGTGAATCGTAATGATTGTATTCATGCGCATGAGAACAAAGAACAGTCGCCACATTGCTGCCAGTGCAAGGCGCTCCGGCAAGTCGGGAAAGGGTGAATGCGCGATGGCGGTGTATCTCTGTGTACGGCATTCCACATACCCTTCACCACTTGGAGATGCAGCCTGCTGCTCGCAGGCGGCGACTGGTGTCGACATAGGGGCAACTGCCAGTTTCGGCTCCGGGTGGTGTTGTACGCGTCCTTTCGTCTTTGAAGGCGCTTGAAACGTGGACGATGGGTAAAGGGAATCAATTCTCGCAGGATCGTGAGACGACTTCCAGCCAAATTCTACAACAGATCACGTTCAAGCCAAACTGAGAACAAGCCCAACGCTCTCATTAGAGCTGGGCGCCTTCCATAGGCGCCCTCGGACTATCAAGCGATTCTGTTCATCAGGTGTGTCAAGCGATGCTGATTGACGTACGACTCGCGAATATCAGTTGAAGACATATGTTCTCGAGCGAATGGAAGTCATGTTGAGCGAAAAGATTGTCTATGCTGCGGATCAAGAAATGCCATCTTGCCTGGAATTACGACGCATCGAAATCAGTGGCAGGGCTCAACATGCATACTGGGCGCTGCTCCACCATCAGTCAGAATCTAGATATTATTGTAAACCACACCTCGGTGCTGCAGACTCCAATTCAAGACCGACGAGGAAAACCCTACGACCTGCACGTTGAAATGTGCTGAATGTCCGGGGTTCGCGCAGAGAACAGCACAGATGCGATGCAAAGTATATGACAAGGGTTTGATGTACGGTGGGTGCATGGGAGAGGAGTCATCTCCGATGGAAAGTTCTGTGCAAAATCCTCAATGTAATGGCATAAGCATAAAGTATCTGTTTCAGTTTATTCGTTAGTGGCCGAATGCTATGGGCGCATCGCAACAACGGTCAACGGTCAATAGGAAAATATGAGAATGGCGCTTACTTTTATTGGTGGATTCTTGCTGATGTTACTCAAAAGGAGTCATGAAAACCCGGCGAGGTGCTCGAAACTTGGGTCGAGTCAAGAAGTATGCCCACATATGTTTGTCAGCAGATTTTTGTGGAGAGCTAGGTAACCTGCTTGCGGTGTAGTATACAGAAAAGGTGCGTCGGTCCAAGACGGTGGAGATCTTAGCTTGAGTTTACATGTAGCAGATTCCGATAAGCCTTAGCCAAGGTCCAAAAGCCCATCTTCCATGGTTATTTCGAGAGAATCTGGGGATAAATAGGGCGCCAATATTTAATGGTCTCAAAGCGCTTGAGCGGGGAACTTATCTCATCGATCGTCTTGGTTTCCGTTTTAGGCGAACCAATCCAGTTTCGAAGTAAACACAACAGTGAACACGTTGTAAATGCATGGCGGGGAGGTCCATTTATAGGCAAGCGGGACGCACGATGATATATCGTCAGTTATCCAGGTCCGCATAGCACTACATAGATCAACCCCAGAAGCCAAAAAAAACGTGTTCCACTCCCGAGTTGCCCAAGAGCGGGAATAAAGCGCACTCACATGCTGCTGCATCTTTCTACATACATGCGGATTTATTCGCGAACGTAAAGTCCAAGTATATTCAGGTGCAGAATGAAATTGCCCAATGCAGAGAGTATTTCCCGAGTATACGCTAGGAGAAAAGAGAATTTAATGGACCACGGACGTCCGTCCCGCCGTTTGTCAGAACTTTGTGTGCAAGCGGCGGAGTTCGAGGTGTCGACAACACATAGTGGTCGTCAGTCGAGCAGGCCGCAGTCCTCGTTGCAAAGGATAGCCACGCATGTTCAAGCGCCACGCACCACAGAGCAACCAGAGGAGCATACGGTAGAGAGGAAGAGCGACAAGATTTTTTGTGGGCGAAGTTGACTCTGGAACTCGAGCCGGATGCATGCCATTTTTGCCTTTTCGGGTATGACCAAGCTTCCGGTGACCGTTTGACTGGCACACTCGGAGCCAGCGTGACCGCAGTGACGGTGTCGAGTCGTGCCGATATCATCTTTGCAGTCTTCTAACTGGATTCACCAGGTACTGAAGTACGGGCAAAGGCGGTGAGGGATCTTTCCCTCGGAGATCAAGACGCCTGCTCTCCCACACGTGTTCTGAGATTTCCCCATTGGCGCTATACTCACGACTTGAAAATCGCCCTTCCCGTCGATCCGTTAAAAGGGGTATATCCAAGTACTAATTATGTCGCTCCCTGCCCCCGCTCTCCCTCGAATACCGCATATCTTCTACTTTACATGGCTTCTTTCCCACAGTTCAGCATTCAGATTGACCCTCCCAACGATGACCCGACCCCTATCTCCGTAGAACGGACTATGCAGTCAGTGGCATATTCCTATATCACACCAATGATACTAACTATTCACTGTTATCGAACCTCCAACAGAACTCATTCTTTCGTTTCTTATCCCCACTTCCTAGCTATGAACAATTCATACTTGCGAAGTGGAGCTCAGCCTGGACATATTTCGTCTATCGAGCCTGGGGCTCGCCCAACCACACATGGAATCCTCCCTCGCACCCCTTCCGAGTCCTTCGACCACAAAATCTCACATTCACAAGAGCTCAATGACCAATATGTATCACGGGCGAACGTCCCCGGCCAGCATCCCTCTACGTACGACCTCCACGCTGAACCAGCAGGGGTTTCTCCGGGTGCTTATGATCTAGGTATGCAGCTTACATGTCATATATATCTCATTGTACACTGAGAAGTTTTGCGACAGGTCTTCATAATTCCCCTTCATCGTGTTTAAATACTCCTGAGAGCCCTTTCAATACTCTATCGCCGACCTTCGCCAGTCCATGTTCAGATATAGACGCCTGTGAGTATCGTTTGGACGAATCCTTGAATCATGGCTTATTGACCATTCGCCGCAGTGTCGATCCGCTCATATGGCAACCAATATGCGAGCGCAGATCAATATGGTTCCACTGCCAACAGCCCTGCCCGGAGCTCCAGTTCCGAGTTCTCGGAAGGCGTCCATAACTCATCGTCTGTTAGCACGTCACCACTGGCTGAATCTTTCGGCAACTTCTTCATCAGTGGGACGGAACAAGATCCTATCTTTCCTGACGCTCCTATCTTGTCGATGCGGCACAATGGCTCCTCGATAGCTGCTGCTTCGCCACACAGCATTTATGCACAGCCAACGTTGCCTATTCACTATGATCTATCCACTGGGACCAATGGAAATAACAATGGCTACATCGCGTACAGCATATCTCCCCCCGCACAGTCGGTGCTCTCAGGTAGTTGGGGCCCTGCGCAAGCTGCTTCACAGAGCTCTGAGGGGGGTCTGGAAGAGAGTTCATCCACAATTGCAACCGATCTCATTCACAACTCGCAGATGTTTTCTCGCAATTTTTTGACCGACCCCTATTCCTTCAATAGTCCCGCTAATGAATTGGAAAACCTCTGGGAGGACGGGACTGCCACCGATTTACGCGGCTTTTCCCCGTATCGACAGTCGTCCCATCTCGAGAGTAGCCAGTCCTCGCCTTCTACCGTCACGCCGTCTGAATTCGCGTCCATGCCTGGTAGTGGCCTAGGGCTGTTCATACAAAGCTCCGACTATCCAGTTACATCCCCCGTCGCCGAACCATGTGTCCTTGAGAACGATGCATACGTCTCAACTTCCTCGGCGCCGATTTCCATCCCTTATACGGGCCAGCATACCGGTAGAGCCGCGCGCCGTCTGTCGTCCGTCAGTCCTACCACGAAGAGATTCAGCCCCTATCCCTCCCCACACTCGCTCCCACACTCGCTCCACGAACGTGAATCCTCTCTCACCAGCCCCGTGTCTCCGCGCTTTTTTTCCGGGGGGAGTTTGGATGCAGCGCTAACGGAAGCATCGCCTGTCACTCTCACCCGTGCTCTAACTGACGGCGCTAAATCTGGGGGCAAGGCCAGTGGAGGGGGCGTCCGCCGTTCTGCAACCGCCCCTAGCTCCAGGAAACGCTGGGGCAGGGTTAACAACGTGGGGGAGACGCCAGATGCCCTCAGTCAAGGACTTCGTGAGGGGCAGTGCGATACTATTGCTTCTAGCATGGTCATAGGCGCTCAGGAAGCACACGCATATTATGACGACCGACTCGCAGAGCCATCGTCCCTGAATTCTGGCACGCAATCAACCGACACTTCCCCAACCAAATACAAGAAAGAGGTGGCATCCGCGCGAGTGCTCGCTGCTTCCGAGAAACGACGCAAATCGAAGGATGCTCCGACCGTCCCTTGCACGGAATTGAACTGCGGGCAAACCTTCACCACAAGTCATAATCTCGCTAGTACGTCCTGTTTTTTCTGGGGTCCATCGTTTCTCGGACCAATAAACTGACCGATTGGTAGTTCACAAACGTTCTCACACCGGAGAGAAACCATTCCAGTGCAGAATCTGCTCGCTCCCTTTCAATACAAAGCATGACCGGAAACGTCATGAGATGAATCCGAACATCCATTCGGATAAGGACCGCGAAGTCCTTCGTAAGTATGAAGCTTGATTTATTTTCTCCTGCTAGCATTGCTATTCCATTGTAACAACATTGCATCCGTATACCTCGTCGCATTCACCACTCCAGACTCTGTTTTCAGATATCATATTGTTTGTAATCCGTCGCTGTGTTATCATTGTACTAAATTTCCCCTCGCTTCGTCTTAGCTACCCAACAGTATGATTAGCTTTTCATAACAGCTCCGGCTCTCCATCGCTTGGTGTCTGCGATAACTCTACCTAAAGTTACTGTACCTCGTTCCGCACGTCTAGATCCAATGTGTGCATATTGATATCGCTTGTATTACGCTCATAATCAATCCATGCATTTTTTTCACTTGAGGCAGTGATTCATATCTACTATCAATATCAAACGCAATTTTTAGTGATCAACTGATTTCTCATGCAGATTGGGATGGACGTGTAATGCGTACATTAGCCTCGCGGGAGAAGCAAGAGGTTTTAATTAATTAAAGCTGTGCTACACGCGCATAAGTCTGAAGTTTGGCAATCACAGTCGAACCTCTTAGCCCATACCCTTCGGTAGACGCTCCGGACTATGGATTTTGAGAGGTTATGGGTCAAGAGGGGCTGAATTTGGTGCAAAATGACAAGTTGGTAGCCACCGAAAGCTATGGATTACGGGGGTGTATGGATTAGGAGGAATATGGGTTAAGGGAGGTTCGACTGTAATATATTTCTGCATGTTCCTCCCCGCGCGGAAGAAGAGAGAAAAATAAGGATGTAGGACAAGCACGACGCTTAAAGAAAAGAGTCATTGAGTTGAAAACCGAGAAACCACGGCCGATACATCATTCCTGGGCTCGAATGAAACTCATCCTTTCCATGAATTATAGAAAACTTCCGTCCACTAATTGTCCACCAAGGTAAAATTTCAAGTCTCTCACGCATGTCGTGAAAAGGGATTAAGTGATGTACGTTATAGGTAAATATCCTGAAACTGAAGAATAGGGATGAGAGCAATCTGGGATCCGCTGGATGGCCTCGTGTCGCTACGAAGATACAGAGGAAGTGCAGTATTCCGAGTTTCGGTACGAGCCACACAAGTCGTTTCCGTGAAAAGTAGGATTTGCACCTGGAAACCAGTATTCAAGGCGTGTTTCGGTACTCCTTCCGACTGGTCAAGGATCCGAGATGAACAGCAGGGGTGTTGGGAAAGGGTTATCTGATAGTTTCAACTCCTAGGAGTAGGCGTAGAGCTGTTGCTTCATATCCACTGGTGGCGTCGGGCCGAATGAAATCGGTTTTATGAATCCAAGTAACGTTTGAAGATAGCTACGAAGACCTGCCTCCAGAATCACAAATACCGGGTTTCAGGTCCGCTTGCGCCTTGGAAATTGGAGAGGAACTGACACTGGACTTGGTCAAGTGACGCGTAAATCGCGGAACCAGCCGAGATAGACGCTTGTACAGCCCTTCATGTATAGAAGAGCTTCAGAGAGTCTAGGTACGTGGTTACATGTCGTTTCTTTCATCCAATAAGTCTGAATGTGAACAGTTGCGAGCAGAGATTGTCCCCAAGTCACGGTCGCGGAGAAGTAAGTGGTTCACTAACGAGTTTATGTATCAAAGGCCACGGAAGTAAATAAATGTATACAACATTAAAATGTTGATCGACGATCACTGTGACCTAGTGTGGCGCAAATCCGATACACGCGGTTCATGATTCGCAGCAACTGGCTCTATAGGCTACGGACTTCCACTGGGCTACTATCTGGCCGTTCTTTCCGATGAATGCCAAAACAACCAATATTCTGATGGGCAGTTGACGCTTCAACGAATCTCGGAACTCGCCCCGCTCTTGTTTCTATTCAATTGGTTTCTTTTTTGGTTTCCTTTATACTTCGTTGACTTTGTTCTCTGATCAGTGTTGTAGTCTGGAAGTTGAGACTACGTACTTGAACATTGCTACCGGCATATACGATTTCGGACACTTGGGCGCTTCTACACAGCCAATTCCAAAGTTTGGTTCACGGATTAGGAAGTATAAGTTCTACTGTCTACAGCAGTAAGTTACTTGCCATTTAACAACCCAGTACACTCTCTTAGCCCTTTCATAATCCACGCCGCCTGTGGAACTGCTATCTGTTGACTCTTCGATGAATCCGGAAGATGAACCCCCAATAACGATTCATATTCAAGCCCCAACTGACGCTTCGCAACCGCCTTACTTTTCAAGTCACATCCTCGCAACCTCCGATGCAAATGACGAGCTGGCCGCCAGTATGGATACGTCCTCTCGCTCACCTTGTGGCGCAGGATCTTCCAATACACTTTGTGAGGACAAGTACTGGAGTCTCGTTTACGATGCCATTCAACTGACATGACTTCGGATCGTTAGACCAACCTCTGAGCCTACTATTCGGAGAGTCACCGGAGCCCAATGCCTCAGATTTCTCGGCCGCAGAATTTCTTCCTAGCCTTTCTATCATGGAAGTCTCGCACTTAAAAAGTCTGGAAGATGGTTCGTCACCTTCTGTCGTTCTTTAGACTGCGCAAATTAAGCTTGATCTGTTTTGCCGGACAGCCTCCACTGATTTGCTGGAGGGGTTTCAATATCCAATGGCTGCTGGTCAAACCGCGATTCATAGGCCCGACCTTTTTTCTAAACCTCATGATCGATCTCCCGTCGGCCCGCTGGATAGTCCATATTCAACAACATCCGACCGCGAACTTTGTAAGCACAACACCATTACGTTATTTTGTATTCATGTTAATATTTTGGGCTCCAGTCTTTGATTACACACCGTCCAGCACAACAACTTTCTTGACCAGTGACAGTGGCCCCTCTCCACGCAGTGATCTTCTTTCACCTCCATCCCCGCTCATGAGAAGCTTGGATGCCTTCAACTTATCCAGCTCACTGGAGATACTTGCACCTCAGGCGTTTTTGAAGGAAGAAAATTCAGCGTTTAAATCGAGACGCTATAGCGATTCAAGTGTATATTCTCCTGGGAGAGTGTCCGATCTTTTTCGTGGGCGACCCGGATCTGCTGATCTAGAAGTCTACAATCCACAAAGTGTGAAAAGCGCTGCGGATTTTCGTGATATCTGGTCCAACCTTGTAGAAAATCCGATTACTGACGACGATCATTTGGAACAAGGATATAGCCAACAGCACGGCAGCTACATTCAGTCTTCATCTTCCTCCAACTTTGATGCATGGATCGCCAGTCAAAGCAATTATCACGCTCAATCTTTATCAGAAGCCCAGAAGACGTATGGCACTAGCTTCCGCCACGTCGAGCCTCTTCACAATGAAGTTCTGGATGGGAACCTTTTCTATGATCTACAGAGCTATAGTCGGGACCAGGATCTCTCCCTATCGGCACCTCCTGCTGGAGGGCATGGACGCAGCTTGTCACTCGGCTCCCTTATCCCGACGATGCACAGCAGCGCTCAGACGCAGCATGGCGACTATTTAGCATCATTCTCGAGTCCTTTCAGCTGCCCTGGCTCCACTATTATACCGTCAAATAGAAGCCTTCATGAACCCGCTGCTCCACTTTCTGAACATGACAATGGCCATTCTCACGCAATTCCGCTAGGAGAATCTTCGGTGGGCTCCGGGAACAATCGAGGCGTGGCGGGCAGCAACATTAACCGGGGAGGATCACCGAATTCCGTTGCACATGAGGTTGTGGGTCGGCCTCATGCAGAGAACCTGCGTCAGTCTCGTTACTCTCCTTATCCTTCCATGAGTACTTTGTTACCTTCAGTAAAGGACGAGGAGATACACTTGCCCACAAAACTCACGGTCGGGACACAAAGAGGGAAAGAGGCCAGCGAGGCAAGAAGACAAAAGGAGGGTCGATTTACATGCAATATCTGCAATGATAGCACAACCTCTCAGCAGAACCTAACACGCGAGTCCTTTTCTGCCCCGCATTTCTATCTTCATGTCTAATCACCATTCTCCACGTAGATCATGTAAACGCGCACTTTGGGATCAAGCCACACCAATGTAGGAAGTGCTCAAAGGCATTTGGTACTAGGAGTGACTGTAAACGTCATGAGAAAGTCTGCAAGAAAAACTCTTCGACAACGGCAATACTACGTTGAGTTCCACCGCTATTTCAAGGATTCCAGCCCTTCGCCCCATCTTCCGTCCCATAGTCTTCAGGTATTGAGGCAATATTATGCCCCGGTGCGCCAACTTACTTCACTTGCTTATCCCACTGCTCTCATTGTTTACGCTCTATATCTGTCCATTGTATTACATCGCATTGCCGTATACCCTCGTACGTTGTAAAGGACATTCTTCTTTTATTCTACTTTCCAAACCCCATATCCAATACCTATCCGCACACTCTCCTATGACCACATGTAGCGATCATTTCACTTGCTTTGTCGCTGTTCACGCTCTGTATAAGTCCATTGTATTATATCGCATTGCCGTATACTCTCACACATTCTTAGGGACATTCATGTGAATCTACCAGCCCAGTACCTAGACAATTGTATATATCAGCATTTCATCCATATATAAATTCTCAGCCACTTCTAACTCCCCGGCTACGAGCCGGGAATCGAAAACTAGGGGTACTGGCGGTTTACGGCGAGTAGCGGATATGCTCAACATGAAATTCATCCTATCATGAACAATGCCATAATTTGTTCCTTCAGGACATAAACCACAATAGCCCAGAGGACAGCAATATCTAGAATCGATAGCTAACTGATGAGCGTAGGTGTGGGCAAATCATCTTCCACGAATAGGCGAATATCGATCCAGTCATGCACCCTTCGCTTCCTGGCCCAATCACGCAATTTTCCAAAGTTTCGGCACGTATGAGCTTGCGTGCTGTAGCCAACGACGGCAGATAATACATCGCTCCACTGCCATACGTTTACCGAAATGTCAGCACTACACCTGCAGATTGTAGACCAGTGAGTCGCTAGTGGTGGCCGAGCAAGAGGCGCTTAAGAGTGCTCACATTAAAGACTGGCGAATTGAATCGACGCAATGTGATACATGTTCATCGTCTAAATCTGTTGCATTCGCGTAATGTTCCCTATGGAGGGCACGCCGCAAGTTATTCTTCGATGAAAAGATATGATTAGATGTAGCTGAAGACAGGTAGGTATGCACCGACCAGGCAATGCAGTTGATGGAAGACATCCAGGCCAGCCAGATAATATCCAGGCTCATCCTTAATAGGATAGGTCTTATTTGGCAGTAAGGCTGCCTCATTTTTGGGAATTTTCATGATTGTATCTGCGTGATATTGAATAAAACGAAAGATACATGCATAATCATAAAAAGCTTACGATTGTAAAGCTCTCCCCAAGCCCTGTCAACATCGTCTCCGAAACCTTGATAAGCAGTCTTGTGCTCTCTTCCTGGAGTAAATGATTTGACTTCGTATTCTAGAGCACTTTGAGCAGGGGCTACGCATAATAAGGGCACTATCGTGAATATTCGAGCATGCAGTACGTACAGTATAACAGCTTCCCGTTGTCCTGCGGACTCTGGATTGACGCTTCATGAGATTTATAAAGTGCCGAAGCAATGAGAGCGACGGCCTGCAGCAGAATGGTGAGGACGAGCAGCTGTTCACGTAATGTAAACGGGTGATAGAAAGCTTTGTGTTTATACTCCTTCGAAGTTATGTGCCCGAAACGATCTTCGGATGGAGAGGCGACGAGAGGAAGGTACTCTGCAGACTCGTTACCCATCATGCACCAGGGTGGACAGGAGAAGATGACGTACAACGAGTTTTTGCTTTCATCCGTGGTTTATATTAATTGGTGTGCGTCCGATTCCGCGGATTACCCCCGACATTGTGCCTGAAAAAGGTAGACACGAGTGGAGCTTTTGTCCTGGACAGCTCTCATCAGACCAGGGTCTTTCTGACATATGGTAGCAATGTTATGACTATGTCTCTTTGTATTCATATCGATGGTATCATTGCCAATCAAGGTATTAAGGTTGCACATGAAGTTGTACAAGTCTTTACTGCTCTTGGCGGCTCAAAGCGACTCTGCCATGACGACTGCTTGAAGATGTTAGACACCCTTGTTCAGACAGGTAATGGACATACCGTACTGCACCGACACTACGCACATTCGTAGAGGGACAATTGGAGCTGGGCGCCTCTAGGGCGGGGATCGCTCATATGTGTATTGTTTGATAGACCTACTAGGCAAAGATATTGAGAGATAACAATCTCCGATGCCATTCTGCACATTGGCAATTCTGCGTACTGATGACGCCCTTCCAAGGATCGACAGCACCAGGTATGTCGAATGACCGACTCGGATGTCACACCCACGACGACAGGCGGAAGCAATTAATCCGCTGACCTCTGGGAGTATTTAAACTGTAAAAAAGGTTGTCATTTCTGTCTTGTCGAGTCTCACTATGAAGGTAACCGTACTGTTGTTAGTTGCCGTGCTTGCTTTCTTCATCGAAGCGACACCTATTAACTCTCAGGTGTGTAACTATATTATTTTACGGCGCGAGCATTCATTGTTGTTGTCCAGGCTCGTGCCGAAGGAGAAGTCGACTCTGAAGTTCCTTATGCCAATGGTCCCAAGTCGTACTGGGTTCGAGAAGTGAGTGTTGGTCCAGCTAATCCGATACCTGGGTCAAGAAAGAATGCTTACATGCTTCCAGACTCGCGCAGAAGCAGAAGTCGACTCCGAGGTTCCATATGCTAATGGGCCAAAGTCGTACTGGGTTCGTAGTGTGAAGGTCAGTACAGCTGACGGCACCATGGTCAAAGGGCACCGTTAACGGATTGCCGATATGCAGGCTCGCTCCGATGAAGTTGACGCAGAAGTGCCGTATGCGAACGGTCCCAAATCGTACTGGGTTCGTGAAACCGAGGTGAGTAAGATTGACCGATGAATCAATGAAAAGGAGAAGACTGACTTTCAATCTGGATGCTGCCTGCAGGTGGGGGAAGTCAATGCAGAGGTGCCTTACCTGAATGGGCCGGATGCGTACTGGGTTCGTGACATCGTGGTAAGAAAAGGGCAACTGACTAATAGGCCGAAAAAAGAAGACTCACTTGGATGCTCCTTACAGGCAAAGGAAGTCGATGCGGAGGTACCCTATCTGAATGGACCAGATACATACTGGGCTCGTGATGTCGAGGTAAGTAAGGATGCCGATGAACGGGCGACAAGGTCGAGGCTGACCTTCAAACTGGATGGCACCTGCAGGCGAGAGAAGTCAACGCAGAGGTGCCTTATCTGAACGGTCCGGACACTTACTGGGTTCGTGAGGTGGAGGTAAGTATTGCTAGCATTTTGAGCAGCATGCGAAGAAACTCACTAGTGATCAACTTCAGGCGCGTCAGTTCAGCCCCGAAGAGGCTTATGCCAATGGGCCCAAATCATATTGGGTTCGTAACGATGCGGTAGGTGTCAGGCTTCATCCTAGGTCGCCCAGGCCGTGTCTGATTACAGGGTGAATAGGCTTGAAGATCCGCAGGATCATCGAACTCCGAAGATCCTTGCTGTGAGCAGCATTGGGTAACTCAAAGGCGAAGAAGGAGAAGATAAGCGAACAAATAGCTGGTAGAATGTCAAGTGTCATCCTGGTACTTCATATCTTAACAGCTGAAAGAAAGTTCGCCTCATATGTAGAAGATAAAGCCATCTCCAGGTAAATTGTCCTGATAAGCAGGGCCCCTGCGGCCTAGATCCAAGTAGGGCCAGCAGAACCTGGACACTCGCTATACCCCGAGCGACTAATGAGGCTCAAGGGATTTAGTGGAGATTACAATAGCAAAAAAAGCTTTACTCACCAAATATCCCGACTCCGAGGAGTAAAGTAGCGTAATGAAGTCTGCTTTTCTCGAGCCGCAAGATGCACAATCGCAGAAGAGCCCGCATCTGGGATTACAAAGCGATTACTTCTGTTTATCTTTCCCTAGTCCTGAGACTACTTATTGGAGTTTTCAGTTTCGCTGAGAGCATCAGTCTTGATAAATCCACAAATGATAGATGGAGTGCATGAGTTCAAAAAGGCAGTGTAATAGGAGGTGTTGCAAGTTAGCTATGTTGCGAACTTGAACCGTCTTTGAAGTGGCAAGGAACATTGTCAGATTATTCGTAATTCATGGCAGGGTTTATAGAGATTGAAGCAGAAGATAACAGTGCAGTGACAAAGAATAGGATGAGGGGCTCGAGGTTATGCAGCAATTGAGAGTGGGTCAACAGTTGGTTGAGAGAGGTTGCCGCTGAGTGATGCGCTGATGGGAGCTTCGAACTCCGCAAGAGGCGGCCCGCCTGAGTCCCGGTCCCCAATTCGTTGTAGACGCACAGCATAAGCGCTCGCACACACCATAGCACCTCACAAATCCCAGAAAATCCTCTCCATATACACCGATTCATCCACAACAATGCGCGGGCAAGATATAATTCAACAGCGAGATATATAAAATGATTAGAATACAATTTGGCTTGTTTGGTCGAAACGAAGCTTTTCCGTGGTGGTGGGGGATCCTATAAATACAAAAAACCGAGCACGAGAACGGATGAACGAATGAACGAACGAAAGAGACAACTATGAAAAGAAAAGAAGGGTGTTATTAGCACCCTTGTGTGGAGGGAGAAGAGGAAAGGGACTGACCAACAGCTACACCCCCTTCCTAACAGGCTCGTCGTACAACAGCAGGACGAAAATAAGCCTGCAACTTTACCACCCGCACCCTCCTCCACAGCGATCACCCGCGCGCCCTTTTACTCCCCCCTTCCCTCCCACTCCCCCCCGCGTCCTCCTCCCTCCCGCGTTTCCCCTGCCCCCACACCCCCACCTCCGCCGGCGTGAAATACACATCCACCGACGGCTTCCTCTGCACCCTTTCCGCCACCGCCTGCGCTGATGGAGGCACGTACGCCCCTACATGCGCATGTCCCATCGATGGGCTCGTCGGGTTCGAGTGTACCAGGCTCTCGATGGTCATCACCGTGCTCCCTGGGGACATCGCGTCCTGTGCTGGGAGGGGTTTCTTTTGGTACTTCGGGATGGTAAGTGTTGGCTAAGGAAGGGGGAGGAGAACGAGGGGGGGACGTACGGTCTCTAGTTCGGGCTTGCCGCGCCACTTGGCGATGGCCTCGCAGAAGCGGACGGCGGCGCGCTCGACGGGCTCGGCGGGGTACTGCCAGGCAAGGTCCTCCATGTGCGTGGAGAGGTCGGGCGTGGAGGCGGGGATGTCGTAGAACTGGGGGAGGAAGGCAGGTCAGCTTAGGTATATTATCGTGTGAGAACAGGGGAAGAAGAAGAACGGGAAGAACGGGAAAAGGGAAGAAGGAAATATTAAAGAAAGAAGATAGAAGGGGACACCCACCCTCCTCAACCGTTCCCGCATCTCCCCCTCATACTGAGCCTCCGCCGGGCCCTTGCCCGTCCCTGCGCCTCCACCATGTCTCAAACTCGGAAAGAGGATCCGTGCAGCCTCCACAAGACTAGGCAGCTCATCCGGCTCGAACTCCTCAAAGCGGTCTTCTTCCTCGTCCTGCTCCTCCTGCTCCTCCTCCTCTTCCTGCTCCCCTTCATCTTCCCTCCCTTCCCCGCCACCCCTACCGGAGCCCGAGCCCCCCACATCCACGTGACCTGTCCGCCTCCCCCGCCCCTCAATCCCTCCGCCTACAGTCAACAAACACTCCACCGCCTCCCTGCCCCTCCAGCCGGCGGTGAGATACCCCTCGAGCACCGCGCGCGTGAGGAGCCCCGCGAGGAGGAGGTACCACGCGGGGGAGGGGCGGTGCGCGAGGGCGTAAAACGAGGTCGTGGTGGGCGAGGAGGATGTTGAAGACTCAGAGGACGATGATGGGGTGGGATTGGATGGGGCGGGATTGGGCGGTTGGGCGGCGGAGTCGATCGATTCCCAGGTCACTTCCCTTTGTCCTTGTCCTTCCTCCCCCGGCCCCTCACCGGAAGTAGACCCCCCACCTTCCCCCCTCTCCCTCTCCTCCCTTCCCAATTCTGCCGCTACCAGCGCCGACAGCCTTATAAACCTCGGAATCAGCCGTCCCAACTTCGTATTCCCTTTACCCTCCCTCCCTTTCCCTCCCTGTGCCCCTCCCCCTTCCCCCCCTCCACCCCCACCCCCGTCATCGCCAGAATCGTCTTCGACCTTCCGCCGTAGTACACTCCCGCGCACACCAGGGCGTAGGAGACCAGCCCCGATCCCGCTCCCGTCCTGCCACCCCGTTATCCCGCCCCCATTGGGCCCAACGCCGCCAGGCATCGCTTTCCAGCTATTATGCGCTGCCTCCCCCCTACTCCCCCCCGCCTGTAGCGAATTGTAGGAAGCATACCGCCCCCCGCCCCCGCGGTTGACAACACTGCTAAACGAGATCACCGGGCTCTTGCTCGTGCTCCGGCTCCTCCTCTGCTGCGCAGCCGCGCGGGGGGGCGAGCGCGCTTCGACGCAAATGGAGCAGCCGGTGTGTAGGTGGCGTGGGCAGCGGAAGGAGGGGGGCGAGTTGGCAGTGGAGGGGTCGGCGCCGGCAGTGTAGAGTGTGTGGACGCGTGGGGTGGGTGTTGGGAGGGGAGGGGGTGGGGGTGGGTACGGCTGTAGAGAGGAGAGGGGTTAATGGGGGTGAGGGAAAAGGAGGGTGAGGGAGGACGTACATGTTGTTGCTGTTGTTGCTGGGATGAGTAAGAGCGGTAGGACATGGGTGGGGACATGACACCCCTCGCCGGGGGGGACGTAGCGTACGACGAAGATGAAGAGGAGGAAGAGGACGCAGCGAACGCCCCCGAAATCGGCGCGAGGGGGGCCAGTGAGTCCGGCAGTACGCTCGCCGCCCCGCCGGACGAGGAGACACTCGGCGACCACTCCGGCACGAGCATCCCATTCGGCGTGTGCGTGTGCCTGTATGGCGCGGGGGGCGCCTGGCGCGCGAATAAGTCGTTGATAATCGTGCCCAGGGCCAGGCGCAGCCTCACACCATTCGGAAGTGTATGTGGGTGCTTCGGATCCCGCTTATCCGTCGCCCGCAGTTTAGGAGATGTAGGGGGCGTGAATATATCCTCGTCCTGCACCGGATGATGCACCGGCGGCGGCTGCTCCAGCATGCTAGTAACGACCTTCTCCAGCCCCTCCGCGCGCAGGCGCAGGCTCCGCGCCAACGTAAGATCCTGGGCATTCAGCCGGTCGTCCTCGTCGTCGTCGTGCGGGTGCCCGGGGCCCCCCGCGCGCGCAGTGAGGGCCTGCGCGTCGTCCTCCCCAGAGCTGCCCGCATCGTCGTCCTCGTCGTAGTTCTCTGGCCGCCGGCGGTGCGTGTAGTTCGGCGAGGAGGGGCCCCCCGTGCGGTCGGTCATGCCGAGCTCGGCGCGGGCTTGGGCGAAGCGCGTGCGTCCTGGGGTAGGGAGATGGTACTTAGTAAATAGGTGGTAGATGTAGAGGAGGGCGGGGCGCACCGTGGACCCAGAGCATGTGGTCTATAATCAATGTCCGCGTACTCTTCTCGCGGGGCGGGATGGAATGCAGGTGGTGGGCATGCTTGTGCGCGGGGGCCCTGAAGGACGGCGGCGAGGCGGTGGATGCAGCGAGATGGGCCGCCGATGTCGATGCCGCATTGCTGGTATTGGCACTGTTTGGCTGGAACGGGGTGCGGAAGGCGGCGGGGGCGGGGTAGCCGGCGGGGTTGTGCACGAGCATGTACGGCGGCTGCGCGGCCATGGTCGGGGATGGGAACCGCGAGGTCCTGGCAGTGGTAGGAAAGCACCCTCAGTGATTCGGTGAGCTACCGCCTGATCGAGCATTCCCGAGTTTGCCCTACCCCAGCCGCCCGTGTGAAGATTACGATTGGCTGCCCGACCTTCCCTGCCCTTTCCGCCTTTTCTGGCCTTTGCATCGGCGCGTCTGGGGAAGGCGACGGGGGCCACGAACGGCGGGGATGGGCAGCGCATCTGAGACGACGGCGAGAGAGCGCTGTGTGCGGGGCGAGACTTGGGGCCCGTCGCGATCAGGATCTGGCTTGGTGATCGTCCCCGTCTTCCCACAGTCGCGCACCGTCAATGGGGCTTACCTCGTCCCGGCCCTCATGCGATGTGCGAGGCCGACTCGTTGCTCGTCGTGCGCGGCGGGGCAGCAGCGTACATACATATCATGCCCACCCTGTCCGAAGCTCGTTTTATTGGATGATGCAACTTGCCTTCTCTGGACAACGTCGTTAACGCCGCCCAGGCCCTGCACAGGGTGCAGATATGGACAATATAGGATAAGAAATATTATTAACATAACGACGTATACTACCACCCATTCATAGACTCCTGCGTCGACATACCCACTAAGCAACCCCATCTCACTTCCCAACATGCCACGACGCCAGATCGTCTACGAACCCAGACCCCAAATCCGGGCACGCCACAAGTAGCACGAGCACGCAAAGCACAAACAGCACGCCGACCACCGAGGCGCACCGGCAGCCTCCTCTTCCTCGAGAGCGGGAACGCATTTCTTGCGCCTCCAGGGACCCGGGTTTCAGAGCAGGTTGTACATCTGCACACGCCCGACACTGCTGCCCCTCGCAGCCCAGAGCGCCGTACGACGGGGCGTGCGTCCCTAAGAGCGGCGTCACGAGCACGCTGACGCCCTCATTGCGGATGGGGCAGCACGAATGAGCGTGTGGTTGGCATTGCGCGTGGGCGCGGCATTGTGAACTGGGGATTTACTTCACTATGAGTCGACAAAATACAGCGGCAGCATGATAAGGTACGCACGACGACGACGATACGACTTCGGGGCGGGGATAGGGCGGCGGTGCTGGCCTGTAGATTGCTGGTCAGTCAGAGCGGAGAGGGAGTAGGATGAACGGAACGTACGTGGTGGTAGGGCGGCGTAAAATGGACGCCTTGCACATCTTTCAAAGTGGGAGGACAAGGTGAGGCAGAGAAACGATTGGCGCCAGATTGCACGTCCGTTCGAGCTTGCTTTTGACCTTGCAAGCAGTATCCATTACGCACGAATGAACGAACGAAAAGCGTAGTTGCAGTCCTCTTTCCAGCTTGAACGCGGAAGTGTGAGACGTGTTGGTAGAGTTATAAGGCACGCTTTGTTCGTCGCGATGGATAATATTAATTGGCATCCCAGGAAGTAGCGTCTAGAAGGAAGTGTCATGGTGAGGCTGAAGTCGAAGCCGTAGTCGGAGTGGATGTATGAAGCGCTGCATGGACAAGCCCGTCCATGCAGCTATGATATTGGAGTTCTATTCGTAGTATGAGATGTCTTGTGCATCATACACCTCAGAACGCGGAGAAAGAACAACTGAGAGCCCAGCATGGTTTCGGTGAGATCAACTTGGCGAACTGCCCATGACAATTGAGTCGTGGCATCCCGAGCGTCAAACCTACGACTGGCGCCTATAAAGAAACATCGAAGCGAAGCTGAAACCAGGAAGCTTGTTGAGCTGAGGGCCTGCGAGGAACCGAAAGCACAAACGAATGTTGTCTTTGGTACCTGCACCTGCGCAGTAAACGGTGATACAGGGAGTCTTGGCCATCGCAAACTGCAATTTGGAGGGCATCAGCATCCGGTTCTACGAGATCAAATCGACGCAAACTGCCTGAATTTGTAGAGAGCGTCAAAACTAAGGCTAGCGCCTAGAGAAATTGAAGCGTAGCCGAAATCAGGAAGTGTGTTGAGCTGAGCCCCGGCGAGGAACTGAACGCACAAGTGAATGCTGTCTTTTGTACCTGCGCATGCGCCGTAAACGTGCTGGGCCTCTTGGCCATCGCATATTGCACAAGCTGCAACTTGGAGGGCCTCAGCACCTGGTCTTGCCAAATCAGTTCGATGCAAAACGTACGTCGTGGTTGAGCAGCGGCGTCTCTTGAGGGCGCCTAGAAAGAGGTGCCAAATTGAAATTGAACTCGGAAGCATGGCGTGCTGGAGGGCAGAGCGCCCGAACCAACACCTCGCCCTTCACGCTGCTACCGTATCTGCATCCCCTATCCCCATAACTTCGCTGGGTAGTGCACGTCTTGCGTAACGCACCCCGCCGGCGAGAGATTGCAGTCCTCCTGCCATCTTCACGCGCGCCTCGACAGCAGAAGAACTTCGACTAGCGCTTAGATGCATGTATCGAACCCGAGAAGCTCGAGTTGGCACGCCACCGCGAGGCCGGAGGGATTGATCAACGGAGGAGATGCGTAGATTCCGAGTCGTGACTGGGGGACCAAGTGCACGAACCAATGCACCCCTTCATGGTACCACTGGCATCTGCACCCCCATTCATAGAATGTCGTTAGATGGTGCGTGGGCGTGGCCAGCGTCTTTCTAGAGATTGATTGCAGTCTTCTCGCCATCGTCATGTGCGCTTCGTTAGCAGAAGAAAATTTGGTTAACGCTCAGAAGTATGAATTGAACCAGAGAAGCTCGAATCGAGTCGGCACGCCACTGTACGGGTGTTTCGACTTTATCTGTTTAATTGACAGGATAAAAGGCGGGATTCGTGGCGTTGTGTGCTACGTGGTTGATATCAGCTGAGTACAGTGGCACGCGTGAGGGTCTTGGTGTGGAATATGGGAGAGTCGGAAATC
This sequence comes from Nidula microcarpa, assembly GCA_036937055.1. NCBI lineage: Eukaryota > Fungi > Basidiomycota > Agaricomycetes > Agaricales > Nidulariaceae > Nidula > Nidula microcarpa. The sequence continues at coordinate 41,996 of JASFDD010000060.1, read as the reverse complement.
CGTCGTGTAGGGAAGCACGCCCGATGTGTTCAGTACAACGGCCTTCGGGATGCAGCTGGCTGAGAACACGGAGAGGCTCTCGACAGCGTGAAAGGACGGTGCGCCTGCTTTTAGAGAAGTTTGTTAGCGTGAGAAGGGAAGGAACGGGAGGTTGAGAGCACGCACTGAAGCCGGGCATGGGATCTGGTGGAGTACTGGCTAATGTCCCGAGTGCACAACCACGAGCGTGTTTCCATGCATGCTGGACAGTTTCGAAAGTGCGAATTTGAGGATACATTTCTGCTTTTTAAGTAGGTCCCGCTAGATTTAGCCATCCTGTACAGAGGAGAGAGTTAGAACAAGTATTCAATCGCAGTCGGTGCTTGTTACTCACCAATAATATATTCTGCACTTTCTTTCTGTTCGAACTTCACCAGTGCAAGATCTCGGCTTTTCGTGCAGCAACCACTGAGGGTGTGTAGCAAAGAAACTGGAAGTCTGTCAAACGGGACATCCTATACGGGGAAATGGTGTGCGTGTATTCTCCATATAGTGACAAAAAAGAAGCACAAGGACGGGTAGCACGTCTATATTTGTGAAAAGTAAGGCAAAGAGAAGACGAAGGGAGGAGGAGGATGTGCGCACCGGGGATCTGCTCGAGGCATATACTTCTCACTAAGTACGCATCTAGGACGAGTTGAACCTGGAAGGGCGTAAAGAGACTGATACGATGTACGATGCATCTCTGGGAAAAAAAAGGGAAATGTGAGCACATGGGATTCGCTGCGTAGAGGACGCGGGTGAAGACACATACAAGTTTCTTAGGGACGGAGCGTGTCTCACGACGCTGTATCAACACCCGGCCTTCAGCTAGGCCAGACTGTTCAGATCGAACAAGGCGAGATGCCTGTACATGAGGGTCCATGGCTCGAGTTCAGGCCCGGACACACATCAGCGCGGAACTAACGTTGGTCGTCGAGACCCGTTCTCGTCAAGATATGAAAGGGCCCGCTGCCAACAGATTTCCGTCATAGTAAGTCTTGAAAGCCAAGGAGAGCGCAGAAGAACGAGGAAGACCCATGACTAGAGGATGAGCTGGTGATGTTGGTTGCAGACGGGAAAGAAGCGTGCGGGAATTCTCATTCGAATAAATATTAAGTATGTACTCACGACAACGCGGCGTAACAAGGAAGCGGACTTCACTCTCAATGAAACTTTGATACATCGCGATTCGCGGACTTCGAGGATACGGCTTGGTGAGTAGCAACTCCTCGTGCTCTCATCAACACTGCTGATGCTTATTCGCCCACCCTCACTTGCTGGCAGGACATGCAGATCCCTGCCAGTGATTTTATATGCTTTCAAGATCCAGATTGAGATGCTTTAGCGTCGACCAGTTGAACACTGAAGCTTGAAGCTGAGATGTCTGACTACTGTCATGCGACAAGTTCATTATGAGCATCGGAATCTTTCCTTATACTTCATAATTGCTTAATCAGAGCACTGATACCTATTACTAGAACCACTATCCTCATCCCATTGAAAACAACATAAGACGGCTTCGATGAAAAGAGTTCGTGTACGCTCAATATCTATCTACCTCATTCAGCGTTAGTTTACTCACCTTCCTCAGATAGCTTGCCACTTGGAAACTCCACACGTGCCGCAAAGAGTTCGCCCCTCTTTTCTAGGCTACCGGTTGATAAACTCCCAGCAATACCGTTTTCGTGAACCCCGCCGCTGAACGAGAGTCATCTCCTTTGTCGTAGATCGAATCAGGTAGACGGTCATCACAACGTAGCGCTTAGATTGTTCTTAATTCTGCACTTTTCGTTCTTGTCGAGGCTAAAGGTGGTTTTTCCGATTCTTCCAACAGGTATTATACACTCATCTCTTCCTCAGCTATTTGATTACTAACAGAACAACTAATTATATTATAAAAGACCGGGATTGTAGGTGATTTTTCTCATCATTGCCATTCTCATTGTTCCAAGTTGATTAGTGCTTACATTCTGTCTTGGCAGTGCGGTTCACCTTCATGAATGATACGGATCACTGGTAAGTTCTTAGAAACTACGAAGGCTCGGCATCGTGACGGTATGTAGGACACACCATTCTGCCTTTCTTTTCCTTCGTTGTTATCTCATTGAGTCTTTCCCTAGGGCTGCTATAAAGGTTCCTAATTTCGTAGTTATCATGTGAATAAACACCGAGAATAGTGAGCGCTTCATTTCTATTGTATCGCCGCATATCCACCTTGACAGGATTGTTCTTAACAGAGGGTGGATCCATCGGATGTATGAAATCCACGCGGTGCCTCGCTCACATCATCAGTTACAAGGGTTTCGGCTCTCTTATCCTGGCATCGAGACAATGAACCTAGTAAATCATGGTCGAAAATGCAGCGATAATCACTGTCTCTCAATCGCATATGTTCCTGGGACACCGCAAGGTCCACAAAGTTACCCTCTGGACAGGAGAGGCCGTACTCGAGATTTCCAAACCGCCACGAAGATAAGTTTGAATGGATCCGACGTCTTATATTTCCGGCGAGAAGGTCACAGCGCTTACCAAGTGCGATGATCTGCTTGACATTGCGAACTTGACGCTCTGCCGTCACGGATCGATCTCGGACTTCGCCCTTGTGCCGCGTTCAATCCCTCTTGTGCATGTATCCCTCCTACTCGGATATTTCCATGACATGAGAGCAAATGTTGCATATAATTTGTGTGCCGGAATTTCGCGCCTGCCTGCTGGTTTTGTTTGTCTTATTTTGTGGGACTTATCGGCGGGGATCTATGAAGAGACGATCGTAAGCAAACGCCACAACACTCCCTATTTCTTTCTTGTCTTTCAGGTATGCTATAATCTCGTGGTCTTGCTGAATACCGCTAAATCAATTTCTTTAGCAATATTAAATCCGAGATGTCATCTGCCCTAATGTTATATGTCATCTGGTATCTATTACTGAGCGTGTACGGCGCTAAGTGGAAAAATGGTCTGTCACGGTTGACCCGAGCTCTCGGGTTTGCGTCGCAGGTTCTGTAGGGCTGTGCTACTGAAGCGGCATCTCCCCACTCAAAAGCTCTCACACCAGTACCACAATCATCTGCCCTCCCACCCCGCGACTCGACACTGCAATACTGTTTTGCCCTCTGAAGAAATGTCCCCTTTTTCGAACGCTCATGAGTTCTCTATTCATCGTAGCATGTTCAATGATATCGCACATGGTGATCTGAACATAAATTACTACAGCATCTATTCAGGTGTCAATGCCAGTCAGATAGCAGAGGAAGTTGCTGCAACCAGTGCTCCTGGCCATGTTGAAGAGATTCAAAGAATGTTCTCAGGGCTTGGGGTATCAGAGACAGTAATGTTCTCAGCTTCTTTTAACTTGGGGTGACAAACTGAAACTATACTTTGCAGCAAAACAGCAGTATCCTCGCAACGTAGGCACTGTAATGCACTTACTATGATTATACTAATACTGTTTTAGCCAAAGAAAATTGCCCTCTGAACCTCCACCAGTACCAGTTCCATTTGTTGGAAGAACTGGACTGGTTGAAAAAGCTGTTAAGCTCTTGCAACCTGCTATCAATCATAATTCACAACCCTCTAAGAAAAGAACTGCCTGTACTTCACTTGCCATTCTTGGCCCAGGAGGAATAGGGAAGACCTCTCTTGCCCTGGCCATCTTGCACCATGATGATATCCAGCAGATTTTTTCCTGGAGGTACTTTGTACCTTGTGATGGAATAAAATCTGCAGGCACTCTGATCCTCCGCATTGTTAAAGTCCTTGGAATATCTGGAGAGGGAGACATTTTCACTGTTTTGGGTGATTACCTGGCTACTAAACCTCTATTGCTTATTCTGGATAACTTTGAAACACCATGGAATGAGTCAACCAATCAAGGGGAGGTGGAGGAAGTTTTGCAAATGATTGCTTCTGTAGCTTCCCTGAGGCTAATCATCACTATGAGAGGCATTGTTGCCCCATCTGGACCTGAATGGATTCTGCTCCCAGCTACTGGACTACTTCCCCTCTCTCTTGAAGCAGCTGCAGATGTCTTCTTGAGACATCAATCCTTGAATACCACAGAATCTATGTATGATGTGGACATCTTGATGAAAGAAGTGAACTGCATACCACTGGCTATCAATATATTGCAGAGTCTCCAAGGTTCTTCTACTATATCTCTGCTACTGAAAAGATGGAGAAAAGAAAGAAACAAATTGCTTAGATCCACCAGAAAGGATTCTAACAGTCGACTGGATAATATTGATGTGTCCATCAGTGCATCACTTCTATCATTCCAAATATATGAATATATTGAAGCTACCAAGCTCCTAGCATTGCTTTCATACTTACCAGATGGTGTCTTTGACTGGGAAGATACAATTGATTGTATTTTCCCTGGAATCAGCAATATCTATGAGGCTATTTCACTTCTCCTCAATGCATCATTAGTGCACAACATGGATGGTGCATTGAAAATGCTATCACCAACTAGGCATTACATCCAGGAGAGATACAATACATGCTATCAAAATGAGGTTTTGGATCTGGAAGAATATTATGTCTGCATGATTGAAAGACATCACATGACTAGAGAGATAAACAAGCCTATTAGGGAGCTGATCCTAGGAATCAACAATATATCTGCCATCCTTCTTAATGGACTGGAGTCTCACCCTTCTGAAAGGCTTATACATGCAACATTGCAGTATTCAAGCACCCTTTGGCATGTACAGCCAATATCAGAGTCACTACTTTTGAAGGTTATTGATTGTGCAAATACATTAGAAATGGCTATAATATTACCTCAGTGTGACTTATACCTGGGAAATATGCTATACTATAAGAGAAACTATGCAACAGCAAAGGAGAAGATTTCAAATGCATACAAACATGCAAGACTTGTGGATGACCAGCTGATGATGGCACAATGTTTTCAAAGGCTTGGGAACATTTATCTTGAACAGCATCAGTATATAGTGGCACAAGACAAGTTTCAGTCTTCTTATGAGCAGTTCAGGATTATTGAATCTCAGATTGGCATAGTGCACTGTATTCTAAGCATGGGGTATATCTTATACAGTAAATGCAAGTATACAGCTGCACAAGAAAAGTTCAAGTCAGCCTATGAGCACTTCAAGGCCATTGGAGATAAGCTGGGCATGGCAAAATGTCTACAAAGCATGGGAGCCTTGTTATGCAAGTTAGGCAAATACAGTGCTGCATGTGCAAAGATTCAAACTGCTCAAAAGCACTTCAGTGCCTGTGAACATGAGTTTAGGACCACTGAATCTCAGCAAGGTATAGCACAATGTACTCTGAGCATGGGGGATATTTTGCACAGCCGGTACAAATATACAGCTGCACAGGAGAAGTATAAATGTGCACACAATCAGTTTAGGACCATTGGGGATCAATTGGGAATGGCAAAATGTTGTCAAACTGAAGGAATCATATTGTATGAGCAAGAACAGTACACAGCTGCACAAGCCAAGTTTCAGTCTTCCCATGCTCAATTCAAGGTAGCTGGGGAAGAGCTGAGAATGGCACAATGTCTGAGAAGCTTGGGCATCATCTTGTGTAATCAAGGCCAGTATAGTGCTGCATATGACATGATCAAATCTTCACATAAGCAGTTCAGTACCATTGCCAATGAGTCTACAAACATTATATCTGAGCAAGGGATGGCACAATGTCTTCTGGGCATGGGGGATATCTTACACTGCCAATCCAAGTCCAAAGCTGCACAAGAAAAGTGTAATTCTGCTCTTGAGAAGTTCAAGGCTATTGGGGACCAATTAGGAATGGCAAAAAGTCTTCAAAGCATAGGTACTATATTATATGAGCGACATCAGTACACAGCTGCACAAGCTACACTTCAATCAGCTCTCAAGTGTTTTAATGCAACTAGGGACCAGCTGGGAACAGCCAAATGTTTCTGGAACCTTTCTAATGTTCTATATATGCAATATAACTACACTGCTGCAAATGAACAGCTTGAACATGCTCATAAACACTTCAGGCTTGCTGGACATCATCTTGGCATGGCACAATGTCTTCAAAAACTTGGAGACATTCTTCACATGCAAAATCAATATAAATCTGGAGAAGAAAAGCTTGAATCTGCATATGAGGAGTTCAAGGTTATTGATAACAAACTGGGCATGGCAGAGTGTTCTCAGAAGCTTGGCAACATCTTCATTGCACAGTATCAGTATATAGATGCACAAGACAAGCTTGAGTATGCCTATCAGAAATTCAGGAGCATTGAATACCAAAAGGGTATGGCACAATGTCTTCAAAGCATGGGAGACATCTTGCTCAGCCAACATAAATATATAGCTGCAGAAGAAAAGCTCAACTCTGCTCATGAGCAGTTTAGGGATATTGGGGACCAGTTGGGCATGGCACAGTGTATTCACACTGTGGGTGTTATCTTGTGCATGGAAGACCAGTACACAACTGCAAAAGAAAAGTTTGAATCTGCTCATAAACAGTTCAGGCATGCTAGAAACCTTTTGGGAATGGCACAATGTGTTCAAAAGCTTGGAAATCTTTTATACATGCAAGGCCAGTACATACATGCACAAGAAAAGCTTGAATCTGCTCATGAACAGTTTCGGATAATGGGAAACCAGCTTGGCATGGCACAATGTGCTCAAAAACTTGGAGATGTCCTTTACATGCAACAGCAGTATTCTGCTGCAGAAGAAAAGCTTAAGTCAGCTCTTGAGAAGTTTGAGCACCTGGGAAACTTGCTTGGTATGGCACAATGTGTTCAGAGTCTTGGGAACATGATGATGATGGAAGGGCAGTATTCAGCTGCAGAAGAGAGGCTTTGCTCTGCTCATGATCAGTTCAGTCAGATTGATAATCAGCTGGGTATGGCACAATGTCTTCAAAGCATTGGTGATAGTTTATTTTTACAAGATGAGTACATAGCTGCACGTGAAAAGCTTGAATCAGCATTTGACAAGTTTGGGGATATTGATAACCAGCTGGGCATGGCACAATGTCTTCTTAGCCTTGGAAACATTCTTATTATGCTATGCCAGTACAGATCTGCACAAGTAAAGCTTGAGTCAGCATATGAGCTATTTAGAACTATTAGGCATGAGAAAGGCATTACTTCTTGTATGAATAGTATTCTTCAAAATGTTTCCAGAGAAAGCAAGGTACAAAGGGCAAAAGGAAAAATTGTTACTTTTTTTTCAGGTTTGATTACATAGTAAATCAGTATTGTAGAACAGTAGAGAATCTTTCATACTTTGTCAATAATTTTTGTACTGAAATCAGGTACATAAATCCATTAGTACACTATTGTTAACAAGAATGCATAGTTATCCCAATACTAACTATGAGAGCTCCCAAATACCATTCATGTAAACAAATTCATGGATGAGTTCATGATTTCATAGAAGCAGGCAGGCTATATTAAATCTCAGAGTACTAGATTCAAAGTTTAATTATTTAAAAGGCACAAGATAAGAACCCTAGCAAATAGAATCTAGCTTACTTATAAATTTGATCTAGTAATACCCACAACCTTTATAGCTATGATTATCGACATGGAAGAGTCTGTGGAGCCATTAATTGCTCTATCAATGGCATGTAATAAACACAGTCATCGGTGAACGACAGTCAGAGTATTTGATGCTGTGCTCCTAATGGGGCTCTCCCTAAGCACCTGCCTTGACAATCTCGCCTAGACCTCGTTGAACCATCTGGGAAATAAAAGGGGAGTAAGCAGTGATATCACGATATAAATATCGGGAATGCGATGTGCACCAAGAGACATCGAGCTTGGTCTCAATGATGTTGCTGCCTATAATGGGGAACATGGAGCTGTAGGGAAAAATGGAAAATGTCAGCGAGTCTTATTTCCTGGGAGAGAAGAGAATCATTAGATGGTTTGTAAAGGAAACGGAGGTAAGAGGCTCGATGAATATAACACGACAAGCAGGGAGGCCAGTGAAGGGAAAGGAATGATATGAAACGAAACAAGCACAGAGTAAGTAATAGAATAATAATAAAATAAAAAGATAGCAGGATCCCGCGGGACATTGAAGCGACCTAAAAGCAAAACATAGGCTGAAACTCAACCAGCTCACATTGCTCACAAGATATTTCTGCATTGAGAGAATCTTGTCGTACACGTCGAGCTTTGTGGAAAGCTGTGCGATGAGAACGCCGAAAATGGCTTGGTTGGGCTCAGCAGCGCCTGCCGTTCTATAACGGGCCGAGTTAAAGAGCTGACACGCGAATTGCCGAAGTTGAGCAAGATGGCGGTACACCGATTTCCAGGAGGAAACATGAAGTAGAAAAGAAAGAGCTGGGGTTGATAGATAAAGAAAGAGACTGGATAGTGCGACGGGAAAGGAAATAACAGGTTCGGAATGCACTGGGATTTGAGGCTGGAAGAGGATTTAAAATAAGAATTATAGAACACAGCAATTACCGCCGAGCTGAAGAATGCCACAGTAAAATACAGCAAGCAACCGCAATGATAATGAAAGAAGAATGAAAGAAGAACCCACAGCTTATACACTTTCTTATATATAGTCCTAGCTATGTAGAATTCAAAGCTGCTCGTCTCTATGCTCACAGCCTGCCCAAAGAGCGCATCAGCGTACGGCTCGGTAGGGATGAGCGGCGTACCCTGCGAGGTGTACTTGGTCGCGATATACCGTAAGATGGCACGGCTCTCGTAGCCGTCATGGTCCTGAGATATAAGTGCAGGTTAGTGATGATCGGGGGAAAGGAAGAGAGTAGGCTGAATGGTGCGCACGAGGTACGGTGTTTTCCCGAACTGTTGCGTTGTGAGGCACTCGGGCGTCATGTTCTCTCCCTTGACAAAGTCAACGGTGAAGAACTCGAAGGGGACTTGTTTCTCGAGGAACGCGACGGCGGCACGGCGCGTGCAGGCGGAGGTGGCGTGGCCATGAAGCTTGAGGACCATATTTGCTTCAGTGGAGGAGGAGGATAAGTAGATAACGACTTGCTGGGAACTCAGCAGGCTTTATATCCCTCAACCCTCGGACCTATCCAATCCGGCTCATCGCGCATGCTTTGGGAGTGAATGTAAACTCACTAGCTCGCTTCAAACTCTGCGCCTTCCCGTGCTCACATGCAGATTAATTCGCTACACGCATGAGCAAAAATGTGGTTAGAATCTCGTCATCCACGTTGAAGTCAGTCGACTTTGTGGAATAGTGCCGTCGAGATGTGGGATATGTCAGCTTAATGCCTAGCGCGCGTATAGGAGAATCAGAATCAGACTGATGATCCCCTCACTTGAATCTTGGCCCCAAGGGAGAATGGTGATAATGGAATGGTTTTCTGAACCCTGCGTTGTCGGGATTCGAGGCATGTATCGTGGGTGTAGGTCAGCCTGGTACCTGATGGGGGTAGCAAAGGATATATGGCGCGGTGTGCTCCTGGTTTGGTCTCTGGGAATAAAACGTGGCGAGGATCATCTAGATTGGAGTTGAAGGACTATGGTAGGATGGTGAAGACTGTAACTCTGAAGAGAGTCGCGTTCAGCCTCACTGTCATGACGTGCATCGCGGCTTGGTCACGGTGGTCGCTTGTGGTTCGTTGGTCAATTGGAATTCCCACGTTGCAGCACAGCCTTGCACAAGTATAGGTACAGAAATGCTTTGACATCACTCGCCTTTCGCTTGTCCACCCTTCTCCTGCGCACCCAAATCTAAGAACACTCCTAAAGAGTAAAGTTCAAAATTTCAATAAGCGCACAACAAAGGGCCACGGTCGTTAAATAATAATTCAATATTGAACGGTGAGTAGCAAGCAATTCTATCCCATTTACTACGTAGTTACATCGCGATCTTCATTTGATCGCAGGGCATCACCGGCGCTTGGCTTTACAGGAACTTTCAGTCGCATAATATCTCAAGAGACCTTGGATGGTATGAGTGGACCTGCTGTACATCGGTCACAAGGGTTTGCCCGTGTGAATGACACAGTGACGACTGGGGTTCCGGATCCGACGACAACGACTACCAGTACACACCAGTATGTGCTTATTCATTCATTCGTTCTGCTGTTCTTTTCCGCTGATTGGAATATTTCATGCTTTTTCGGTAGCTTGAATACCTTTAGTCACGCACAAGGAACAAGACTTCATGGTACACAAATTAACAGTGTTGCAGGGGACATGACTGTGCACGGTGCAGCAGGAAATATGTACACTAGTGTCATTGTGAACTCAGCTCCAGCAGTGACGCCAGGTGCAGTGAGGTCAAACTCTGTGAGAATAGTAAGGTTATACTGTTTAAATTTTAGTCTCTGATTTTTAATTAGGTGCACAACGACTTCAATTCTGTAAACAATGTCAATGAACGGGAGAGTGAGACATACGCCCGTCTATTATGGTCTAAAGGTCGTGGCTATCCGCTTTGGTGGCCAGAACCAGAGAGCACACTTCCTGCTGAATATCAGGAGAAAGGTGTTAGCATTGGGGATGTTGGTATTGTCACTGCTGAAGGTGATTTTGATTATTTGTTCAATATTTGCCATCCCTGCGACCATCCAGTCAACATAAATGGAGTACCAGCTAACTTCGAACCAATTGAGCTGCCTTCAATTCTTGAAACTCGATCAAGAAAGGAGAGTGGCCACTGCTCTTTAATGAGTAATGCAATTGAATATTTGTAAGTCTATTTTCATCTCAGAACATGTACACTTCCAATTTTATGTACTAGACAAGAAGGTCAACAGATGGCTCACAATTCCCATGTGTTCCAATGCTCTAATCCTGATGGTGCCATCCTAATACTGCCTAAAGGATCGTTGCAAGAAGACCTTAGGCATTTGGTTGATTTCCAGAGATATGCTATTCAGAATGGACAATCCTGGTATGAATATGCAACAGCTTGTCATCCACATGGAAGGGGTCGTCTCTTCAACAATGGTTCCATTTGTCTTGTCACTGGATACACCAAGGGCAGTTCTTGGCTGGTGGCATCCTTTTCAAGAGTGCCATATAATTCTTTTCAAGTTACATTCACTGGGAATGTTACTCCACTTGAAAGAGGCTACTCATATCAATGGGGTTATTCTGGGCCTGCAGCAGTAAACCATGGTCCAACTCCTGTTCATGACAACCAACAAAATCAGTGTTTATTCCTCCGTGGGTTTACAATCACAGTAAACCATGGAATATGGGCTAGACTCTTTCCACCTGCAGAGGTGTCACAGATTGTCCATGAAAACTTTTCAAAATTTTCTTCAAAAGCACACTCAACCTCTCATGGGCATAGTGGGTTTTCTTCAGTGTTATCATTTTTGGGTTTAGGTGGCAAGAGATATGAGCCCAACAGTGATAGCTCAGAACCAGCTGTAAATGCAGAATTGAATTTTTCATCAACAAGAAGGGTAAACCTTTTGATAATCTACTTTCAACAATGATGCTAATTGCACAATTCTTATAGAAGACATCTCCTGCACAGATTCTCAACCAATTCTTGTTGGATCAAGTAAGTGAACATTGATTTTTTGTGTTGAAACACTAACATCTATATAGTATCCAGAGGCTGAGATTGCAATCACTCATGACAGTGACTGGTCTTTTCTCATGAATAATGTATGTATGATATCATTTGTGACTTGAAATTTTACAAAGTTTATGAAATTTTACAAAGGACCAAGAAGCTCCATATGCAGGAAGCTTGCAAGTTAATCTAAATGGCAGCCATGTCATAGAGTATAAAGGAGGTCTGTGAATGATCTCACACCCATGCTTTGCTCTTTTATTCAGCATTCTTTAGGTGCTGCATATATATTAAAGAAAGAAGAAGATTTATCAACTAGCATTCAACATGATAAAGGTAAAGAGTTATATTTATTCTCTCCAAGTTATCTGCAAACTCTACTGACCATACTTTTTTCTTCATGCCAGATATACAAAATCTTGACTATCAACTTCAAAAGTCGAATGAAGGTCTTGGGCAGCTGCAGCAGATGACTGTGCCCCTCTCAGGGCCAGCATCTGCATCCTCTAAAAAGATACGGACAAAAGATTCCACATCATTGACGAAAATTGACCTTAGTTCTCCAATGTCATCAGCAAAGGCCCCCTCATTTACACAGGATGTCTCAGGCTCCTCTCCAAGTTCAACGACGAACTCTGTATCTTACTCTACTTCTTCGGCAACTGGGGGAAGAAGGAGCGGGAAGCTAGTTGCGGACCTCCATGAGATGAAGAGTGCAAGGAGTGCACGAGTGTTAGAGGGATTGAAGCAAAGGGGGTCGGGGATACGCACGATGAGATTCCTGAGGACAGATGATGAGAGGGAGATCAAGATATATGGCGAGGAGGAAGAGGCAAGCCGGGTGTCGGGAGAATTGGAGCGTCTCCTATTGCCAGTCCTACCGCCAGCGTCCATTTCAGCTCCAGCCGTTCCCCAGTATCTCCCATCAGTACCACCTGCCCTGCAATACCAACTTCCTGGCCCAGTCGCACCTCCGCATCCGCAACAAACTCCAAAACACTCCACAAACTTCGACACTGACTCCAACTCGGATAATGGATTCGGAAATGGGTCGGATGTGTTGGGCACGGGACGTGGATCTCCCCCGAGTGGAGGTACGCTGGCTCATGGGCAAGTGTGGAAAGGAAAAGAGCGCGAGAGGATGCGGATTGAGAGAGCAGCCAACCATCCTGCTGCCCTTAGACTCAAGGATCCCGTCGTGCAGCCCCTTATTCCCCGGCAGTCGCGTCAGAAGATCATCGTCGCGACGAGCGAGAGTGACTACAAGACCGACTCAGATGAGGATGAAAATGGGTCAGGGTCGTGGTCGAGCGAGGAGACGAGTGGGGAGGACGTGGATGTTTCCCTGCGCCATGGTGCGTCACAATGGCCATCGGGCACTCGGCGCATACTGATGCACGACAACGCCGACAACGCACGCACACGGCAACTCACACGCGCCAAGCAGCAGCAGCATCATGCGCACGTGAACGACCAGGCCCAGGTCGAGCAGGTGGCGATGGAGCTACAGCACCAGCGGGACATGTTCGCCAAGCTGCCGACATCGTCGTTCCAGAATCTGCGGGATGACGTTAGCAGGACGCGCAGCGTGGGGCTGTTGGGCCAGTTGATGAACCCGGATCCTGAGATTTTCCCGGTAGGGCATCCGTATAGGACAGGATCTAATTTTGAGGTGATTCACGGTGGGGACAGGACAGGGGTGACAACAGAGAGGGATATACTGGAGTGGGAGAGGGAGCTGGAGAGAATTGAGAACGAGGCGAAGCGGGAAAGGCACACGATGCTCCCTTCCTCCTTCGCGAAGGCTCCCAAGATCAAGCCGAGTAAAAATGCGAGCGCTCTTCCCATCACGTCTTCCGTGCAAGCTGGTAGCGCTGCAGCGAGCCGGGGTGGCGAGGAATCTGGACCAACAGTGGGGCGTATGGACAGCGTCAGGAGCGGGGGCAGTGAGGGCGGATATCGCTCGAAAGGACACCCACAAGGGCTGGAGTTAGAGGATGAGAGCGGGAGTGAGGACGATTACGGTATCCAGGTGTCAAAAGGCGCAGCGGAGGAAAAACTGAAGGCGCCGGCGGAGAGAAGAACCACGAGCAGGCGGACGAAGGCGGCGTCCGCAAGTATTGTCCGCTCACCTGGGGATGAAAATAAGGTTCCCATGCGGACTAGAGAGCCACGTCTGAAATCTGAGTCGTCGCATAACACCCACTCATCTCCGATACCCGCTGGACACCCATACAACCTCCCGCCCCCCGCACCGCCGTCGACTCCGCGCACTGTGCGTCGCCAGATGCTGCAGACGGAACTCCCTGAGAGATTAAGGCGGGACTTGATCTGGGAGCGACAGGTTACAGGCGGACTGCGGCAACTGATGGGAGCCCCGGGCATAGTCCACTTGACGGCAAAGGGGGTCGGAGACGCGCCGGCCGCTGTCGGGGTTGCGGAGAATGTCAGTGATGGAAACATGAACGCGAACGCAGTGAATGCGGACGCTAATTCCAATGGAGGCGGAGGAGTAGCAGAAAGGGAGAGGAGCCTGAGGAGCAGTGGAGGTACGGGAGTCGTTGGCGGAGGCTCAGGAGGATAGGGAGATGGCTACTACGGCGAGGGCGCAGTTGGGCGGACACTTTTCGTCTACATGGCTGGTAAGCAGCCTTCGCATACAATCGTGCAGCGTCTCTCGCGCTGCTAGCGCTATGTACTGTGGATCGGTTAAGCTTCAGGGCCTGTTGATGATAATGCTAGTACTGAGCCGGATGAGACGCACGGTGGTTTGATGTCCAGGAGTAATATATGTTTGTTATCTGGGCACTGCGACAGTGTAAACAATAAGCGTTGGTTGACTTCGGAAGCTGATAAGATATTCTGGACTCTGAAGAGAGGTGATATTTAGGGGGCACTTTTACTAGTACTCTCCGAGTCTGGACTCCGACTATCGAAAACTCGTCTCTATTTGCTAAAATGCTCCAAAACAAACAACGCGCTAAATGTAATAACGTGACTAGACTTCGAATGAATCTCAATCAGCATCTTCGAAACTTGAATCTCATCGTTTCTAGTATTTGCGTTTTGCGGGTCACTTTGGTTGAATCCTTAGTGACTATCTACAAGCTTCCACCTACCGCATTAACTTAGAGAATACTCACGATATTAAAACAACGTGATGTGCGCGGGATGGACGGAAGGCGTGAACAAGATATATTTCGTTTGGCCTAGGTGAGCTTGTAGGCAAACGGATGGGGGGCAATCTGATGCCATGTAGTCTATATATCGGAATCGGTGGCATGTTGGAATATTGCAAGCTAGTTCCGCTTTCGGTATTTCTTACATAATCATAGTGTATCAGAGCATGTACTTTCCTTTACATCTCTCATCCGTTTGTCCCCTACGAGCTCCCCAGGACAAACGAAATATACCTTGCTTTTGACCATCCCCTTATTGCACTCTCTCCCTGCTTTTTTTATTTCAACATGGCACTGCGGAAGTCCGAAGTACTATCTAATATAATCTATGAAATATGTGAATTGTATCATAGTTACAACACACAGGCTGCCTCGGGCCGCTACTTATTTCTTCAACGTTAGGGAGACTTCGTCCACATTGGCTGTATTAAGAATCCTGAAGTCTTACCTCGGACGTAGATCTTTACTGTATCTTATTATCGCAATTTTAGATTCTTCCCTCCGAGCTCAAAAGCCACATCACAGCTTCCTGTACGCCCAATACACTGTCCTATATATCCAGCGTGCATACATCGTACTGGAGCGAGCGCTGTGTCGCCATGTTTCAATCTATATCGACTCAAAAGAAGTACAGCGTCTTGTCACTCTTGCTGCCTATCCTGATCGGGCATCCCTGGTGCACTCTCTGACTGTGGAGTTCCCGCGCGAATGGAGCGACGACATCAAGGGACAAAACGGTACCGCTTTTTTCGACATATGCATGCGTTGTCCGACCTGCGTATCACATTGAGTCCTCAAATGGATTCCGACCGGGACAATACCAATATATATTGCTGCCTGATACAGGAGCAGATTATGAATGCGCTGCGGTTAGCTCGCCCGTTTTGAGTCCTGCTATGATATTTGTCTAACGGTCCATTAAATATTCTTGTAGAAGTAAATCATTAGAGCTTCGCACCTTATATTGCGATGGCTCCCTGGACATTTCTGCAATAATTGATTACCAACCGACGTCGAAGTTCCTTGGGATTTACACACAAATTTATGAAAACTTGCTAGACGTTCAACCGACTGAGTAAATCCCATTCTCCCCCAAACCTCCCAACCACCTTCTTATTAGAAAGGGGCCACTACATCCCGACTTCTATTGATATCACCACATTCCCTGCATTCTACGCTCACCTCATGGTGTGTGAAGCCATCTTGCGGTCATTTGAAAAGGACTGCCAAATATATGACTGTGGACGAAGAACACATATTTTGAGTGTCTATAGCTGTCAGGGATTTCTCTGATGTGATCCCAATCGGAAACATAGGGGAAGACGTGGCTTCATATTTCACTCACCCGAGTAACTTGAATTTCCACATTGAGCATCCCAATCACAGCCAAATTGTAAGTGAATCATTTTATGTATGCATTATGTCAACTATTTATATAATCATTATTGCGACTCTAGAAAAAACCAGAACTCAGGGTCCCTCTTTTCTGTTGCCGAATTAAAGGAGCTATGTTTTTACTGGTGGGAGCTAGGCCTTTCACGGAGACGGGGTAGTATCTCAGCGGTAGCCCAAAAGGGCAAAATCCAGATGGCTGCTGGTTCATGAGTTGCATCGAGGAAATTCTCGAATATGGTGCGTCTAATTCATTGACGACATGATGATTACGCGGGACTATAAAGTTTTGAATTCCAAGTGGAGCCACAGGTTCTCATAGACAGATGTTCTCGTTCACACAATCAACTCAGCCAACCCATTATCATTTTCTCTCTACCAAATGGTATGTACATACATTTATGCACTAAGCCGCACACCAAACTCCTCACGCCGTACTCTTAATGGGCTCCTGAAGCGTCTGCCATGACTGTCTTGCCTGAAGCCCCTTGAACCAGCTGGCGAAAAAATATGGAGGTAAGCAAAGGTATCAAGCCATTATATTAAGAAGATGCGCACCGGGAGACGTTGGGCTTGGTGTCGATGATGTTGCTCCCTGCGATGGGGAGCATGGAGCCGTAGGGAAGGTGGAAGAGATCAGCGAGGGTTATTTCCTGAGGAAGGAGGTGTTATATTGCGAGTTGTAGAAGAAATGTGGGGAACGGGGAAATATAACTCACATTGCCTGCGAGGTACTTCTGCTTCGAGAGGATCTTGTCGTACACGTCGAGTTTGATGGAGAGTTGGGCAATGATCGCGTCGAAGACGGTTTGGTCGGGCTCGCCGAGGCCTTTCATTCTACAGTGTGGAGTTAGCGAATTGCACCATGCGGATAAAGCAGATGCGCGAGGAGTTTGCGGTAGCAGCGGGTCGAGCTAAGGGCTTGAAAGGCAGGGGCGAGTCCAAAATCAGAGGAACTCGAGAAGAACACGGCAGAAATCCAGTAGATAGGCGAATACAAAAGCTATTACAGGGGCCAAAAGAGTAAGAAGGAAATAACGTACGGCTTGAACACTTTCTCATACACTGCTCTCGCGGCGAAAAAATCGAAGTCGCTTGTCTCGATGCTAGCGGCTTGCTCGAAGAGTGCATTGGTGTGCTGCTCGGTGGGGATGAGGGAGATGCCCTGCGTAGCAAACTTAGTCGCGATGTAGCGTGCAATGGCGCGGCTCTCGTAGAGGATGAAGCCGTCGTCGTCCTGCGATACAATGCCGCTTAGATGAGAATTGGATTGGAAAAAGGGAGTGACAGAGAAGGGGCACGCACGAGATACGGCACCTGTCCGAACGGCTGCTTCGCGAGATATTCCGGCGACTTCTGCTCTCCCTTGGCGAAGTCAACAGGAACGAACTCAAAGGTGATCTGCTTCTCGAGAAGCACAACGGCGACGCGGCGCGTGCAGGTCGAGGAGGGGTGGCCGTGCAGCTTGAGAACCATGGACGTTATCGAAGAATGTGGCGTTGGGTGAGGGGTTGATTTGGATGAAAATGCAGTGGTATGATAACGCCTTGCCGCACTTTATGCTCCTCGTTATCCGATCTCGCCGAGCCCCTGGAGTCCTGGACGCGCTAGCTCGCTTCACGTTCTACGCCTTGCCACGAGGCTCGTCTGTAGACTACTTTGCGCACTCTTAATCATCAAAGTTTAGAATTAAATCGAGTTTATGCGTCGTATGTATTGGTATGATCAATCCACGCCGCGTGGTGACGTAAAGATGATTTGGTTTTTGAACATGATTATCAATTTACCAGACTGGAGAAGCGGAAGTGGACCGAAATTCTTTCCCGCGAGGGTTCGAACTATGTAAAGGTGAGAGGATGAGAGGCTGTGAGAGAGCGATAAAGATTTTCGTGGCTCGGCGCCGTCGGGACTCGAGACTTGTACGGAGGTATCGGTCAGCTTCGTGCCTAGGGTGGATATGAGGACTCGGAAGCGGACAAAGACATTCCGCAGTTCGGATTGGACTTTGACGTACGACTTGATGTTGGTCTCGCTGGTCCAGCGCTGTCGGAATTCGAGACATATACTGACTACATCATCAGCTTGGGTCGTTGATACGGGCGCTATGAAAGGCATTTCAATCGTTCGCCGACTCGGATGCCTGCCAGTTCCGAGTCATCCGGAAATAAAAAATGTCTATGGTCTATGTTAGCTGAGGGAAGTATATGGCGAATTTGAAGGGAAAGATGTGCGGGAAGGTGTGGATGAATCAAGAAAAATGTAATTGTGATGGTTGCGCGATGACGTATTTAAGTTGAAAGTTTGCCTCTATTTGTCGGAAAGCCCCAGAGCAAACAACACGTTACCTAAATCCCGTAACCGGACAATTTACGCTTCTGTATTTGGCACTATTGCATAGATTGCCTCTGATGGAGGAAAACTACGCTCGAACTAGGTCTCCTTGGGTAAGGTGGAGGGAAAGAGACAGAACAATTTTATAGCTGCATTCCCACCACCACAGCTGAGTCAAGGCGAGACGACAACGGAATTAACCACAATACTTACATTTAATTGATTTTCAATCTGATGTACTGTGCCAAAGTCAAGCAAGATTTGAACGGAAATAACTCGCCATTTTTATAATTTAAATTTAAACATAGCAGAATATAAGCTTAAGTGTCCACGTATACATCTTCGTCTTGTGGACGGTGTTCACGATCGTCATAAACATTTATTTAAATCGTCAGAAGTCCAGAAGTTTAACTGACATTGGTGACATACTTGTGATGTGTTCGAATTTAAAGCAACCGTTATCCTAGAAGGAATTATTCGGACCAGTTGAGAGGAGTGCAGGACGTGGAGCTTGCACATGTAAACTTATAAATGTGCGCTAAATGAATACACCATGTAATTTTTAAAGAACAGCCTCTAGCACCATGATGCCGAGCAACATCGTTATAATGACCTCGTACCTCATGTCTAGGAAAAATACCCTATACAATCCAAAGAAATTTATGAGACACGAGCACACACTGGCAAGCCGCGTGATAGTATTCTTCTGAAATTTCATCCCCCGCTGACCTTCTAGCCGTCTTCCACGACCGCTGCCTCATTTGTGCCTCCAGGCCACCACGCCTCCTTCGCATGGACGCGTCATCCGACAAAGAATGCCTGGAATAGGCCGGTCTATAACAACGCCGGGATGACGTATCCGCCCTTCCAAACCGCACGGGGTCGCCGTATTTCCCCTGGGGCCTGATCCCAAAACGCACTCGGCTCATCAGTACCATATGAAGTACCGAGCTCTATGATGAAATTCTGCGCTCATTGCAAGGGGAGATGGTCATACAGGTCGACGATGATGACGATGGAATGGATGTCATAAAAACACACGAGAGTTTCTAAAACAAACAAACAAAAGTTGATGACGCTAGTAGAAGCGAGCGGGCGGCCAGTGTACAGACGCCAGTTGTTGGCTGATTCCCAGTCGCCAAGGGCGAATATGGGCGAGACGAAGAGGCCATCCACGAGACTCAGGACGTCCGCTCGTATGCCTGAGTAGATGGCGGTGCCCTTCGAGGGACAATCCGCTCGTATAGAACAGAGTAGCCGCACCTGTATTGACGTCGGCGCCATGCAACAAAACTTATCGCTCGGTCCTAACCCTTCCCAAGGCCAGCTAGAGTGCGGGGACTAAGGAAGGAACGTGGCGGGTACGAGTCCCGACTCCAGCTATGGCGGGCCATACAGGATGTGGTCGTTTTCAATAGATAAAAGCAAGATAGCAGGATAAGACAGGGGTGAGGGAGACGTAGACGAGGAGGGGAAAGGCCATAAAATAGGTGGGGAGGGACCATAGAATAGCGCTAGCGACTTTTCTGTGGAGGAAGGATGTGGTGTCCGTTATCCAGTCCTACCAGGGTACTGCAGGGATATGAGAAATAAAGACATCAGTTTATATGTGCGCGTGCGCGTGGTTAATCCATAATCGTTACGAGCCGGGTGGGCGGGAGAGACATGTATATGCGATCATAACAATATAAGATGAGGCGTTAGCATTGGGTGGTGGAGAGAAGAGGGCGAGGGAAGGCTCGACTTGAGCTATGTAGTAGGCAGGGGAGGGGGGCGGAAACAGGGGGCTGTAAGGTCGTCTACATAGTGTACCGCGGCAGCCGGCGGACGTCAATGGTGAGGCGTCCGTCTGGGTCGAACTTGGCGTGAACCGCTGTCATGTCGATATCGTGTGGCGGGAAGCTAATCTGCCACTCGTAATGACCTGCAATTAAAGGGAAAGAAGCCACAAACGTCAGCCCGCGACGTCAACAGTGAACACATAGGTAGAATAAAGAAGGCGGCGAAACGAAGGCACACACAGATGCCCATCGCCATTCCGTCATCGCTCAACACATCACGTGAGTGAGAAGGAAAGAAAGGAAAACGAAAAGATAATCAAAAATATTAATAATGGGGAAAACTCACAGTCGTCTTCCATGTGCCACGCGTCCGCGACGACCTTGAGCTTGTCGCCCTTGTTTGCAGAGATCGTCACCATCTCCGGCTGTATACTCGTCGGGAGCTGCACAGAGAGCGTGTGCTTGCCGGGGGACGACGCGATGCTCATCAGCGGGGACTGGTTGGACGCTGGCATGCGCCGCGAGCGGTCCATGGGGGACGGCAGGTCCTCGTACCCCCCGGGCGTCCGCGTATTACGCGCGCTCGACACGTACGGTGGCGACGTCGACACCTCGGGGGCGGGGTGCCGGAGGGACGAGAGGGACAGAGATGGAGGGTGCGGGAGGCGGAGGTTGAACTGCGCGAGCATTTCCGGCTGGTGCAGGTGGTGCGGGTGGGGTGGTGGCGGGTAAGAACTGGTGCTGCTGCTGGCGGGGCCGCTGCGGGTCGTCACTGTAGCGGTGATCACGGGATATGACGGGGAGCCCGGGGAGGTGGGACCTATGGGGGAGGGCGAGGAGGAGGACGAGGGAGCTTGTGGTGAAAAGTAGGAGAAGTCAGACGGGTAGTGGCCGGGCGATTGCATTTTAACCATCGGGGACTGGGCAGGGGTTGCATACTGAGAAACGGGATGAGATGCCGAGCCAGGTGTTCGTGGAGGGGGAGGCATTGCTGTGCCAACAGGGAAGATCGTGGAGAAGGGCTACCGGCTACAAACGAGGTGCGCGTGTTGTAGGTATTTCTGATGTTCAATTCCTGGATATATATATGGCACGCTGGAAGTGCTGCTGCGTACGAGGGGATGATCTTCCTATAGGGCTGCCTCCTGGCATGAACGTGTGGTAGAAAACACTCTTCGGTACAATTGGCAAAAGAATGAGACTCTACGACTTGTGATCAATCAAAGAATGGATTCAGTCCACGTAGAGAGTGGGGAACGGAGAAGCGTAGGAATAAGAGCTATATGATGAGAATCCAGGGGGCAATGCAAACGGCACTACGGTTGAGTGGGTCTGATATAGGGAAAACAGCCGGATATGAATGGACACCTTGAAGAAAAGAGCTGACTTGCATTCGAAAAGAAGGAGTGTATGGGCTAAATGAGGCCCAGGTCGGATCGAACGTCAATCGCGATGGGAGGGTCTGTGTGGAGCCGATTGACGTTCAAGGCTACTAGAGAGAGACGGAGAGCGTGAGCAGAGTAGGGGGATGTCGCGGGTATCGATGTCGGGGATGGCAGCGAGATCCAATGCTGGGGGGCTCAGGACGAGGCAGAGGGTGAGGGTAGATCCTATGTTTACAGCAATTGGGGGGGCCGGGGTCTTTAGGTTACCTCGGTACACGCCCCCGTCATCGGCCATCTATTCCGGAGGGTGACGTCGCCTTCCCAGTTGTGGAGCATCTCTCATCCGCTAATCTACCGCGCAGATGGGGGTGTACGACCCCGGGGAGAAATATATACAAAATAAGAGTATTTTCCGTGCTCAACAGGCCAGACAGTGGGCAGAACATTTTACTGGACATCGAGCAGCGTCGCGTACAGAGGCGGTGAAAGGAAGAGGCGTGACACACATCACGCTTTAGTGACGTCAATTGACTATTGGAGTAATCCCAGGCGGCACCCGGAGGTGCAATATTGTTCTCATGCACCGGCTAGCCCATGATATGCAGAAAGCAGCGAACATCCAGTCAAATATCCCTACTGCACTATCGGAGGCCAGGAATACATCACCCGGCGGCCATTCATCATCGCCAAGCCCCCCGTCCAAACCTGCCCAGATGCTTCCGCTACAACATTAATTCAGGCCACCCTCCCATCCTGCTCCATCCCCCGCTCCATCCTCAACAAAAGACCGCCTGAATGCGCATAAAACGTAAGCCCATCGACACCCAGCCGCGCGTTTCTCGTAGCCACAGATCAGAACGCGCTTTCATAAACTCCCTACCAGCCGTCCTCGGCTTGCACCCAGAACATCGGAACCCACAAAACCATGGAGGGGGCTTACGGCGTCCCGGGATCCTCGAGGCACCGCTCTGTAACCCTTGAGGTGTCTACAGCACCCTCGAGGCACCTTCGGGACCCTTGCAGTCGTCATTCCGGGGGCTGAGATCTTCCATCCCGCGTCCGCGAGGCCACGTCCAGCACTAATACATCCTTCCGGGGCGAAAGATGCTATCTGAGCCCCGCAAACACACGGCGATGCCGAATACTTTCTTCAGGGAGCATAATTTCCCCCGCTGGCTCTGAGGAAGTTCTTCTTGTGCGTAATATATCCCGATGGCGATTGGGCATGCATGTATGTATATCGCATTCGATGCCAACCGGCTTCGCCATTAAATCGAATCGGCCTGCAACCGTGGCAGAATCCTATCCCAGTGGGTAAGCGCGGTGCTCAGCCGTGGGTGCCAATCCCATATCGCCCACTGCCTGACGAGCGTCCATCTGCACCTTTGACGGCCACGTAAGCTCGAATCCATCGCTACGAAGGAGAGTATAAAAAGCACTCACTCACTAACTATCATCCATAACGAGAACGGGACTGGATTAGAACTATAAATTTGGCACGAGACACGTAAAGATTTAGCTCAGTGTCCGAGATTCAGAATTCCCTACCACATTAGGAGCGAGCAGCGGGAAGGTCAATGCTTGGGATAGTTCGCGGAGTTCGCAACACCCACGGAAGGTTCTTTGGTGTCGTAGATCAGCCCACGGTCGATATTAGGCATGAGCAGCAAAGTACTACTTCAGGATTGTCTGCCCACACGATAATTGAGAAAGCTGGCGGGTAAAAAAAAAGAAGCCTCACAAAAGGCAATGCCACTACGAGTATTCCGTTATGCCGAACACTCTGGAATCCGATATAAAAGAATCAGAATGACCACAGAACATTCCCAAACCACAGCTTGTACGTACGCAAGTACGCGCAGCATGGCTGTTAGCAATTGCAAATTGCATGATTCTGCTCCATGTCAAGAGGTCGGTCAGTGGGTGTCGTAACATTCGAGCAAAAAGCTAACAACGCACCTTCCCAAAAGCTGCCAGCATAATTGACGGAAAACGCCCCGATGGTTCTTACACTTCGGGACCCCACGCAAAGGCTGAAAGCTTGATATGGCCTAGGTCTGCAGTCGCTGCCGTAAGTCCCCTCTGAGGACGGGAAAGCCACAGGAGGCATCGGTTGGGGATCTAGTCTAGACCAGTAGGATCGCCGTTAAGGTTGTTCTGGGACGGTGATAAGATAAGCATTTTGAGATGTGAAGTTGTGGAAGCGTGGGTGACGGACCTAATATAGTTCATGGAAAACATATGAACGAATCTCTGGGCTGCTGACTAGGAGAGGCGAATGTTCGTGGGCTCTGGAAGTGTGGCGTTCAGATCTAGTGCACGAGTAAGAGAGGCGGGTCCATTGGGGACGTACCACAGGTAGGGGGCAGTTGGAGTTCTTCAGCTCCAGTAAGAGCAGCATTCCTGAAGACATGTTTGGAACAGCAATCTGCATGGCGAGCGCTTAGATAGGAACGTGGAGATCGGCTCAGTCTCAGGTTACTAAAGACTACGAAAGTGAACGTGCGTCGGGCAATCATATCAACCCAGAGCGGCCTGCTCGAGTTGGCCATGCACCTGCAGCTGGGTCTGACGAGAGAATTGACACCAGAGTTAAGCAACTGAGAGATGCAGGAAGATGATAGCATGCTGGTACCGCAAATCTTTCGGAAAAACAGGAGCTAGAGCTCGCAGTCACGGTGCTGAGAGAGGCATTCGCAGCTTCCTCAACGTGAATGAGTCTCCACAATCCTGGGTCCGATAGGGCTAGAATGGGGACTAGCATCGAGAAAGACAAGCGCATGTAAGAAGATTATGGCCGGGGCCAGTACAGGGGCAACTGTACCTTCTTCCACGTGAATGAAACTCCATGATCTCGGTCCTGATAGAATGGTGAAGAAAACCTATCATCGAGAAAGACATGAAAATGTAAGAAGAAGACCACAGCTGTGAAAAGAAGAGGAACCTACCACGATGAATTGCAGTACTAGTCCCGTTATCCGAAAACGCCTCTCGGCGGCTCACACATAGCTGCTCTGCCGCCGCCTTCGAACGGCCATCTTTTAGGGACGACGATCAGGAAGCACGAATGCTTATCTATCCCCGGTCCTGGTACAACCAAGAACTTGAAGGGCACTGCAGGCATATAAATGGACAAGCTACCTCTTTAGCCTCTTCAGAAAACGACGATAGAGGCACATGTTTGACTTTTACACTGTTCGCCGAGATTAGGTCCCGAGAGCGTGGTTCCCTAGGGAGAGAAGGTCGTGAGTGAACATATATGCGAGGATATAAAAGTTTGACATACCCGATATGGTGGACCATCCACCAAGGGCCCTTTTGGCGAAAGAAGTCGCCGAGTGTATCTCGAAAGCGATCGTATATTCATGGTACTGGAATTGAGAAGACTAATGAGCTTCCTTTCGATTATCAGCATGTAGCACCTGTAAACTGGCCAGCGCTGTCTAATCATGGCCTTTGCGCCTGTGCATCGGAGCCGTCGCCGATATCAGGACCACTCACTTACTCTATAAGGATAGGATCATTAGCACTCGAACGCAGATATTCACGAGGACATGTAAGGCCGACATACTGAACAAGGCGATCGCCGATGTTCTCGAGGTAGCCACCGATCATGTTAAGTCTTGACATTTCATAATGGCTGACCCTTCACGGGCAGGCAGTGATCGTAGAGGAAGGGATCTTCAACCTCGGCCTCGGGTATGCAGGCGACTACATGTTCGAGACCTGAGAAAATGAAGGCCGCGGAGTCGTCGTCCGCTGCGAATAAAGGTCGATCATCAAGCATCGGTGTGCGTGTCGAAACATCAAGAAAATGGACCATTTGTTGACGCTGCACGATGGCATTCATTATTGTGGATATTGAATATGCGAGACACCTCAGCAAGCTTGGGCGACGACTAGAATGGAGGTTAATATGAGGAAAAATAAGCTCCTCAATTCTAGAATCTTCATGGACAAAACGTCAATGAACCTCGGGAAAATACAAGATTTATCAAGAGCATACCGACTCATATGCCAACCTCTGGAGCATGTTGCTTGTGATAGCACGTTATTGGACTTCGAAGAACCTTGGCAATGTTCTACCACTACTTTCTGCTCAAGAAGAACATTGAGAAATGATTCCATGGCAATAGATGAAGCTGACTCAGTCGAATGTGATTGAGCATCCATATATTCATGTTTCACCCTCTTGGTATTCATGACAGCGATCATAAAAAGCAAGTGCGAGAATTCTCATGTAGCAATCGTCGACAAGGCTCCGGAAAACGCTCATTCAGGAGATCGCCGACGACAATGCAGTGGCGTACCCATTGTCCGACCTCGAGGCGTACATGAGGAGAAATTTTGCATAATCATGCTTCAAACCAACGATAGCTGCACACTGGCAGTGCACACTTCGGAAACAAGAGAGTATTGAATCGACAATTTCACGAGAATAGACTACAAAACGAAATAAATTCATTCAGGCATTGAGCGAATAGTGAGTAGAAAGATAACAACCATACCAGCAAGAAGTCAAGTCTATGAAGGTCTTACATAGAAACACCACGATCATCGAACATGAGCGTCGCACGTCGCCATCGCAAACCCTGACACTTGAAATGCGGAGCTGAAAGTAACCCGTTGTCCGCGTCGATCAACTTGGGTATGTGCACGTGGATATACACAGTTTCATGCCACATGCGAAAAGCAGAAGCTACGCAGGTCAAAACCAAATGTCAGTGAACGAAAATGTGCAACAGAGTGTGCTACGCACGCGCTTGTATCATCCCGGGCTACATCCGGAAACTTAAGCCAGGGTAAGCAGTTGGGATACATAAGAACGATGAACGACTGGGGCACATTCGTGGAAGCACTGTAAGAACAAACGGAGTATCAGTTACGCTGGAGAAGCTGGAGAGGGTTAAAACACCAGAAAGACTCACCAACGTACCAGCACGCATTACATATATGCGTGTCCTAGTTTACAAGCGGCTTGAGATAGTCCATGATAAGACTCACAGGGAGCCATTATGTGAATTCAACCTTGTCGCACAATCTGGACGTCTCAGATCGACGACGCAAAAGAGATGCGCGGCGTCAAAATCGGATTTCAGCTAATGAGAATGTGTAGTAGATTGCGCAGTTCGCCCCAGACCGAATCTTAGTTTACCAGCCACTTGCACTGATCCTTGGCAAGGACGTCAGCTTGTCGCGCCTCTGCAACGTCCCAAAACGGCGAGGAGTTGAGTTGGTTTCCGCTCGCGGTGGCTGCGTAAGAGCAGGAATGGATGTCAGCTAACAAGAAGGCACATTAAGCTGCACTACGCACCAGTACATGACATTCCTTGATCGTACCTTAGGTTAGCATTGGGTGTTGGTACGGTACTCGAGGAACTGGCTGGGAAATGTCAGCTTGGCGCGCTTTCCGCTTCAGAAAAACCAGCAAGCGAGGCGTCGCACGTAATGTGTAAGTGGGACTCAAGAAATCAGTGCCATAAGCTATCACACGCAGCTGCACGAGACAAATAGGAATATCAGCCACGTTAGGCGATGGAAAAGCATCACATACGCACAAATTCGCGTAGAGTAGATGCCCTATTATCAGAGTTAGCATTCGTGGTCGATATGGCTCTCAAGAGCAAAACTACGAATGTCAGCTTGAACAACGAACAGGAGCGGCGTTCTTATCCATATCTAGAATGGAGATCATAACCAAGGCATTAACGCCCGCCGAGTTAGGATATCATAGCGTAGAGTAACAATAACAACAGTGAGTAATGAACAAAGCGAATGGGGATGTCCGGGATAAATGCATGTCTGCGAGGTAAATAGAATCAGTATCTTGTGAAGCAAAATCAAAGAGAAGAACGCAGGGAGAGGAGCGGGAAGACGACAACGATACCGAAACGCGATATCAGACCTCTAC
Source organism: Nidula microcarpa (assembly GCA_036937055.1). Classification (NCBI taxonomy): domain Eukaryota; kingdom Fungi; phylum Basidiomycota; class Agaricomycetes; order Agaricales; family Nidulariaceae; genus Nidula; species Nidula microcarpa. The sequence goes on along the minus strand of JASFDD010000060.1, from coordinate 14,507 downwards.
ACCCCTTCGCCCCCTCAAAGAGAAGGACGTCGGGGTAAAAACAATAGCCGGACGTAGATCATCCCGCTCCCCGAGCACCGTGAGGTACTCTGGAGGGTCATCTGGCCCCGGCGGGTGTCATCATGTATCGCGCCCGTCGTGCAGCGCAAGCGAAGGTTGGAGAAAGAAACAGAAAAAGAGGAGAAGGGGTGGAAGGATGGTATGCTTACAATAAATAATCCCCCTCCTCCACTGGGGTATTAACACTCCTCCCCCTAACCCTAAAACCACCCTCATTCTTATCGTTCTTCCTCCCCATCACCCCCGTCATTCCCATCCTCCTCGTCCGTCAGCTCCTCACCCCTTCTTACGCCGATATGCTGCTCGTACCCGGGGCGGCGCGCCCAGGAGCGGCCGTCGGTGTATGGCGGAATGCGCAGGGGGAGGAGGAGGGTGTATAGTGGGCTGGAATAGACAGTGGGTTAGTATTGGGTTTTGGGAAGGGAGGCGGTGAGGAATTGGGGAGGGGGAGAAGGAGAGAGAGAAAGGGAGAGGAGGAGACGTACTATCCGTTTTCGCCTAGGTTAAAAAGTAGCTGGAGATTCTTCACGCGCCCCAGATCATACGAGTTGATGAATTTCTAAATCCCCCCATCCATAATCAGCACCCCCACTTTCCCAAAAAAAAACACAAAACCAACTCACCTCCCCCCTCTCATCCGCCTTCCTCCGATAATGCTCAAAGTCTTGCGCCTCCACGGCTGTCTCGCCGTTCGACACGCTGTACAAGTGGTACGACCCGAGCACGCCAACCGCGAAGCAGAGGACGACACTGAGGATGTAGGCAAGCGCGAAGGCGATTTCGGGGGTGCGGTAGGGCCAGGGCTGGGGGGAGGGAAAGAAAAGGTTAGCTCGGATTGGGATTGGGGAGAAGGGGGCAGGGGGCAGGAAAAGGGGGTAGGAGAGCGGAAAAGATGGAAGAGAGGATAGATAGGCTGGGGGAGAAGGGATTTGACACCAAGAAGACGGATGAAGGAAAGCGGAGGGTAGGGGAAGGGGAAGGTACCTTATAATACAGCCCTAGCGAGTCGAGGAGATGGGGATAGCCGAGGATGCTGAAGCAGAATGTGGCTAGGACGAGGTATGACCTAGGGTGCATGTTAGTGTGGGAGTGTCGTGGGATGGAGGTGGGGACGTACATGAAGAGTACGAAATGGCGCTCGTTGTGCAGGCCGACGCATTGGTTTATCCCTGCACCATGGGCGAAGTTAGTAGAGTGGGTGGGTTATGCGGGCGAACGTACACTGGGAGGAGGGAAAGGGTTAGCATGAGAAGAATGGCATGAGAAGAATGGCATGAGAAGAGAGACAGACGCACAGGACAATGATGGTCGTACTTCAGCACGCAGCGATTACATATCCTACAATGGTGTGTTCTCTCACCGCACACCCATCAGCCTCCTTTGCCCCACAAAAAACCGAAAAAAAGAACCACACTCACTTCCGGTCTCTCGACCATGCACTTCCTACACCGCGTCAACGACGCCGGTGTGACCCTTGGCATCCCATCGGACCACCGGACCCCGCCCGTCAGCGCGCGCTTGCCCTTCGGGTCGCGCTTCCTAGCCCAGAGGAGACTGCGCCGTGGCGCCTCAAGATCTCGCAGGGGCTCGTCGATGAACCCGGGCGGGACGGTGCAGACGTAGAAGTAGTGCGTGAGGAGGTTGAGCGTGATGAGGAGGCAGAGGGGGATGGAGAGAAGGGGGTAGGAGAGGTCCGGGGCGATCACGTCGACTGTGTTTTTTGGGAGGTTAGGTTGTGAAGTATATCGGGGCAAGGGGACGTACAGAAGCAGGCAACGCCGAGGGACATGAGGATGACGGCGAGGCCGACGAAGTAGGGCCCGGCGGCGCCGGTGATGCGGTCCCCCCAGCGCTCGAGCGTGCGGAAGCAGCTATGCACGCGGCGCGCACAGATCATTGGGTCGAGGGAGAGGGGGAGAGGAGCGGGGAGGATGGAGGCGAAGAAGAGAAAGTTGAGGGCGCGCGCCTCTGGTTCGTTGCTGACGGCACACTGCCCGTCGCCCACGTGGCGGAGATGGGGAATTTCATCCGGTGGGCGCGTCGACGCGTCAAACGGCCAGAAGGCGGCTTGAACTCGGCCATCACAATTGCATTTTTGCTCATGTCTTCATGATGCCCACTGTCCTCTCTTCCTATTCACTACATCCACTAGCTTCTTGCAATTGGTACAGACCAACCGGCAAGCATCTGAGTCCACAGAATCACCTTTTGTACCCGTACCAAGGATCAACACTCCGTACATACTCGAATTCCAACAGCGTTGGACCAGCAAGACCATTATGGCGTCGTATGTCAAAGTTCAAATTCAATTGGAGCACAGCAGGATCGTCGTCCGCTTCCCCACTGCCCCATACCCGCACTGCAATTGGCACTGAGCTGCCCGATACCTCTGGATAGGTCTCGGCCTGACGGCGCTGAGCCACGAAAATCCCTGTCAACATTTTCTTGACCTACTCAACTCTCACATACTGTCACAATGCAAAGTCCAAACCCCCACGGAGAATATCATCAGCCCACTTTCGCTTCGCCAGTAGTCTCTAGTGCAGACTCCTGCCAATGGATGAAAATCGATCTATCTTTCTGAATACCCCAAAACCCAAGACTAGTAAGTAGTCCATGGACGTATCTTGACGCTGGCTGATGTAATTTGTGAAGTTAGTACATTGGTCCATGAGAGCACGTTCATAGACTGCGGTCATTTACAAGGAGTAACCCTGTTTTACTGCAAGGTGATCTCAACGCAATCTCGTTAGTCCACCCCCGTTTCCACACAGAAAGACGCTCCAGAAGCACCACTACGCAGGGCTCATACGTCGATCACAGGTATCATGGACATCTACCTCGTGAGGGTATCCGAGCGCCCCGACAACACCCTCTGGATCGAACGCAAGCCGAATGCTACCACAGATGACTCCTACATCGCCATATCGCATGTCTGGGGCGATCCCGATACCATCGAGCCCACCTTCATAGACGGCATCGGCACAGTCCCCCTCAGTCCCGGCAAGAAAGACATCCTCTGCATCCTGCGGCGAGACGATATCTGCGGGTCCAGCTGGTTCTGGATGGATCTATTCTGCATCGACCAGAGCCCCAACGCCACCATCAGCATCGCCGACCAGCTCGTCGCTATTCCCGCTATATACAAATCCAGCCAGTGCGTGAAGGTCCTGATGAGGCCCCCGTCTGCACTAGCTGGCAAGCGACTGCGTCGCACGTTGCACTGCTGGACCACGAGGTGGACGCGGACCTCTTCAAGGAAGAAGAGCTGCGCCACTCCCACCGGTGCCCGAACATGCTGTTCCACGACCCCTGGTTCGTCCGGCTCTGGACGCGGCAGGAAGGGCTGTATGCGATGACGCTCCATGTCGTCCTGCTGCGCCCCGTAGCCTGTGCACGCCTCACCACGACCGCCTCTGAAAAGCAGAGATGGGTTGCAGAAGGTGACAGCCTGCGGGTGCGGAGTGGGGTGGAGGGATTCGTCGACGACAAGCTCGGGTACCATGGCCTGTTGTCCGGGGATAGGGAGGAGCTGGGGTTCCGATTTTACTGCGACCTTGTTTGCCGGCATCGACTGGAGATCAGGCGATACCGCGGCGTCGTGGGCCCGCATGTAGGCTACTCCCCCATCACGGAAGCGTGGCGGAGCGGGCGCACTACGACGAAGGCAAGGGACTATGTGCTTGCTGTTTTCCCTGATGTCAATGGCTACAGACCGCCACCAAATGCGAGGCATCTGACCTTCCGCGCCTTGATTGAAGATGCCTTCGAGCAGGTCGACGCCTTCCGTCCACCACTGCGTGTCTTTGCAAAAGTGTCAAGAGGAATGGTGAGCACGATGATGGGTGTGCTGCCTTACTCTTCCAACGATAGTGCACATCCATGGATTCTTGAGGATCCAGAAAACATCACCGAAGCTTTTGACTCATTCAGAGTCGCTGAGTCCGACGCAAATGCTAACGACGGAGACGAAAAGCAGCTTCTAGTGGCGCATCCCATCGCCTTCGAACCCCTCCACCTCAGCCGTGACTCTCTGCGTGACCTCGTGCGGCTCTGGGAGACAACAGCTGACACGATCAGCCACGCCGTATTTGCTGTCCCCTTCGGCCCATGCACGGATATATCTAGGGTTGTCCATTCGAAAGACGGCCTGCTCAACCAGTACTTCGCACATCAGTTCATGCCGTCTGCAGTCGCCCAGTACATATCGGAGTCCGATGCCAAAGTGCAAGCAATGGCACCCTCAGGCATCGTCGACCTCGACCGCCTCGATGTGGATGGAGAAACGTTCTCTACTCAGTTGGCGCGGTTCCTCGTGTGCCTGATGTGCGGAACGACGACGCGCACGGCCCAGATGATGCTGCGCCAGTCGAAAGTCGAAGCGAGGCTGGTCGAGACGTCATACGGGAGGCTTGTTGCGTTAATCAATAGAGACGCTTTGGCTTCTGTCAAACAGGAGAACTTTGTGCTCGTCACTACCGCCAAGTCATCGGCTTATGGAGGTCTCCAAATTGCCATAAAGATTCCGGAGCAAGACGGTTATTTTGTTGTTGGGAGGACGTTTATACCTACGAGGAGATTTTGGGATGCTGTACTGGAACATATTTCAGTTTCGTGATGATCGCGCTTGAAGGTTTTCAAGCCAGCGATACTTTCGAATCTCGAGCATGCTAAGTTATTCTGCTTTTTCTTTGGATGTATAGTCTGAATCAAAAGAGCGTGTAGGGTTTCAACTTCGACCATCGTCGCAATTGTATTTTTAGCTTGGAATGTACTCGTTCCAACATCATGTGACCTCGGCTTCTCCAAGTCAGCGTTAAGCCATAGTAAGACAGATCATTGCGGTCGAGGAAAGGAGGAGGAGAACCGAGGACGAGGGCAGTGAAGGTGAGGAAGAAAGCTTAGGGTGCGCGCACCTGTGGTTCGTTGCAGGCGGCACACCGCCCGTCGCCCACGTGGCGGCGACTGGCACTCTGATCCGGTGGGCGCGTCGACGCTTCAGACGGCGTCAACTTCAAATTACACCACCACGATTGTATTTTTAGGATGCTCATATCCCTCCCTTCGAATTCACCATACATGTCGCCTCGAGCTGAGCAGCCAGCTTTCCTAAGTCGACCCAGATCATAGACAGTGACATATTTTATTCCACCATCAAGCTTCCGAGTCGGCCTAGCCTTGAAATCCCCTTCGTATCCTTACCAAGGACAAGCTGACCGATACCTCCACACATCTCGAATCACGCCGGCGCTGCACCAGCAAGACAACGATGAACTGGGTGACTTCCCGTAAGGATCTGGAGGAATTTGGAAGCGCCAGATATTATAACTCCGATTCTTGTGAGAGACGGCTCCAGATTTTGCCAGACCGTAACCATTTCTGGCGCTATCTGGAAGTAGTGCTAGATTACTTCAGATCATGTACAAATTGGGATATCGCATTTTCGGAGGCTATCCGAAACAAGGTAATACATCCTTCATATACACAACATCTCCCTACCGTGAATGCCGGATATTTAACACGTGGAACAGCGTCTGGAGACGACTTCAGAGAGCATTTGGATTCTGGCAGAGGGTCCTTAGGCCTCGTTAGATTGCGAATTCTGAAAGAATCTGGAGGAACCTATGTATTTGAAATTCATGTCGCTTATCACCGGCATTTCGGCATCTGACCATCTAGCAGCAGTCTGGCGGTTCTAAACTCCTCGAGATCCTTACGGGAAGTCACCCACTCATACGTCAAAATCGAAGTCCAAATTCAACCAGGGTACGGCTAGGATCGTTACCCGCATGCACATGCCCGCACTAGCTGACTGATACATCTGTACACGCTTCCGGTCCTGACGGCGCTAACCAACGAAAATCCCCACAAAATACTCCCGTGGGAACGATCGTCGGCCCACTTCCACTCGCAAATTGATAGTCATTTTCAAAAACCAAATCCTTTTACGTCAACCACGCTTTGTGGATTGATCAGCGCAATACATACGACGCGTAAACCTGATTTAATTCTGGACGCGGATGACGAAGACTCTTCCCATTATCGCGCGTGTGCATAGCGGAATTGGCCTGCGTGGAAAAGCGTAGAATCGCAATGTGAAGTGCTAGCGCGTCCAGGGGTTTGGGAGATCAAGCGGTATAAAATCCGGCGAGGAGTTATCCTCCTCCACATCGTTATCTACTAGTAAGCCACTCTCCACTACCTCCACCACCACTTCCTCCCCCACCTACTACACGCCATGGTCCTCAAATTGCACGGCCACCCCATCTCGACCTGCACGCGCTGCGTCGTCGTCGTCCTCCTCGAGAAGAAGGTCCCCTTCGAGTTCATCCCCGTCGACTTCGCCAAGGGCGAGCACAAGTCGCCTGAGTACCTCGCGAAGCAGCCGTTCGGGCAGGTGCCGTATCTCGTACGTTCCCCCTTTCCTTTCCCCTCCCCCTTCTACCTACTGACTACGTCGTACCCACGCACAGGACGACGACGGCTTCATCCTCTACGAGAGCCGCGCCATCGCGCGCTACGTCGCCACCAAGTACGCTTCCCAAGGCACACCCCTCATCCCCTCCGAGCCGCACGCCAATGCACTCTTCGAGCAGGCCGCGAGCATCGAGACGAGCGACTTCGATTTCTACGCGGCAAAGGCGATGTACGAGAAGGTGTTAAAGCCGTGAGTTCTCAGTTCTTTCTTCGTGTGTTGGTCTGTGTATTCGCTGCGTGGATTCGTCTGTCGAATGGATTGCTGCTAGATAGGGGGCCATACTTCTGTCCAGGAAAGGATTTGTGTTATTCTTGAGCTCCCCTCATTTTGGACTCACTCCTGCCCTTCAACTGTTTCTCCCTTCCCGCTCCTCGTATAATCTCCTCGCGCACCTCGGATGTGCCGCACATTGCCTTTTTGCATCCTCCACTATGGCAGGCCTTCCACTCGATTCTTTATCCACCACATCCCTACCCCATTTCCACGTTCTCTGCATTATTCTTCCCGGAAACTACTTTACTGCTATCTTTCGCATTTCAACTTCACCGACACAATTCACTGACTCTCTACTGCAGGATGAGAGGCCTCGGCGAGCCCGACCAAGCCGTCTTCGATGCGCTCATAACGCAGCTCTCCGCGAAGCTCGATGTGTACGATAAGATCCTTTCGAAGCAGAAGTACCTCGCGGGCAATGTAAGTCGCCTTCCTTCGTCATCTAAGTTTTTTTTTACCTCCTGGGCCGTTTCTTTGTCCCAGCTTATCTCCTCACCCATTCCGATGTATTACTATATTTATTACAGCCGGTATTCTTATTTTATTTCTCCCTCCCTCCTTCGTACATCCCCCTTCTTCCACACATTCAGTATTTTATTTTATCTGTTCCAATTTTTCCTCTTTCTCCGTAACCCAACTCACATCCTATTTTCCCCAGGAAATAACCCTCGCCGACCTCTTCCACCTTCCTTACGGCTCGATGTTCCCCATTGCAGGGACCAACATCATCGACACCAAGCCCAACGTCTCCCGGTGCGCATCCTCCTAACATTTATGGCTTGGTATCCCCGCTTATGTCCATATTTTTTTCCAGCTGGTTCAAGGAGCTCCAGGCACGACCGTCATGGCAAGCACTCAAGGAACCCATTAAGAGCACCGCGTGAAGCGCTCGACGCATGGCTAACGCTAGAATGTAAATGATATGTGATAGAGAGAATATAATAATAGGTTCATTAAGTTGTTTATGTGAACAAGCACATCCACCTACGTATGAAATACATACATGCCAGGCTACTACATGCCCATTTGAGCTAGCTGTATTCAAAGCATCATATGGTAAACCTGTTCCTGATCACTATCTACCCCACATTCTGAATGCACTCTGCACCTGTACTTCCTCTGCTGGCCTTCTGCTTTGCAGCCTTGTTAAGAGCACACATGGCTTACGATTTTGCCTTTGACTCTGCTTAAACTGACATGTCTTTTCAATGTGGCATTTCAACAGTTAGGGGCAGACGAGAATTTAATATGTCTTGCAGGATATAGCTTGAAAGTTCTGAGAAAGCAAGATCTCATCACTGCACTGGACATCATTTTCATTTATTGCAGACATTATGGTTTTTTTTTTTTTGGGTTTGTTTTATTGCCTCTGGGGGAGATATCCCCACCTTGGCCTCTTATTACTAGTACAGTGTAGTGTTTTTAGTTTTAATAATTCTGCACACCCCACCAGGTTGCCTCACTTCCCTCTCAGTATGTGTTGCTGGTCTCAACATCTGACAGGGCCCTCATGTCCCCCTCTCCTAGACCTGATATGTCCCAGCATTGTTTGAGACCCAGGTATACCTACTACAGTGATAGTTTGTCACCTTCACTAGAGTTTGTCATTGAAATATGAATGTATATGAATATATGAGGCAAATTTCCTGACCCCAGGGTTGAGGTAGGTGCTTTGGAGGTTGTTGTGTCCCCAGGTATGGTGGGCAGTGCAATGGTGTGTTGTATTGGGTCTTGAATCTGTTGTGTTGTTCTTAATGCTAAGTGGTGTGTCAAAGATCTATGCTTCAGAGTAGGTGAAGGTTCCTGTGCTGAAACCTCTGAATCTACCTGTGGTTGCAATGAATTTAAGTAGGGCCCTCATGTGGTCAACCTCATCTATGAACATGGTGAGGCTGCACCTGTCCACCTGGATGGCCTGAAGGAGCACCATTCATGCCTCCTGGTATGCTTGACACTCAAAAATGAAGTGTCCTGTTGTTTTGACTGCTCTTTCTCCTCTGTGTTCCCAGCAATTGGGGCATTTGTTGCTGACTGTCCTTTTCATCTTGTGGAGCCTGCCATTCAATGGTATATGGCCAGACCTCACCTGTATTAAAATGCTGAACTGTGCCCTGTTGAGGCCTCCCACCAGCTCCACAAATTTGGTGAATGGGAACTGGGTGTCAATGCTGTCAAATCTTGCTTTCTGCATCAACTCAGCCCAGTTTGCTTTCCAGTCACTCTGGAGTGTTGTATGGAACCTCTGCTTTTCTGCTGAGATGCTGGCTGGGAGTGGCCAACATAATAAGTCTGGTAGCTGGCCTTCATTGCTGTTGGTCCTTTCCACTGCCTCCTTGGCCAGCTTGTCAGCCTTTTTGTTTCCTGCTATGTTGGAGTGGGCAGATATCCAGTGCATGGTGACTTGGCCTGATATCTGCCTAGTGATCCAAATAAAGGTTGTCAGTAGTGTTTGTCCTGTTTTTGCCCTGAGGAACTTAGCAGCTTTGAGTGTCACCTGACTGTCAGTGTATATGCTGATTGTGTCAGCCTTGGTTGTCCCTGCTACCTTGAGGATATGCATTGCAAGGATTGCCCCAGCAAGCTTGGCATCATAAGTTGTGTGGGTAGCTTTGGTCCCTAGTTTTACCTGTACACTTGTCATCAGCACTTTGTCCCCTTTCCTATACATTACTGCTGCTGCACCTGTACACCCCATATAGCCTGATCTGTCAGAATATATACAAATCATTGCCTTGTCTGCTTTTTCCTGTACCATGGATTTGTCCCTGCTCCCTGGTATAACTATCTTGAAGGGGGCAAGTAGTCCAGGGGGGTTACTGCTGGCCTGATAGATTTGAAGTTGGTGGGTTTGAGAGTGAAAATCCTCAGCAGGTGGTCCTGTGGTGACTTGTGATTTTGTGGGGGTGAGCAAATGGCCCTCCATATGCAAGCATGGAGCAGGTGGGTGGTAGGCAACATCATCATCCTTGTCATCACCTGATGGCAAATCTTCTTGAGGGCCAGGTGTGCCAGCAGTAGGGAGGCATGTGCATCTAGAATCTCTGTTGGAATTGACCTCATTGCCCTGGTGATGGCTAACATCACTGTGCATTGGATTGTGGCCAACCTTTTTGTTGCTGCTACAGATCTGACATTGTTAATGTATCCTACCAGCTTGGTGGGGGGGGTGTACCAAGCCTCCAGTCCATAGGTCATTTTTGGGAGTACAGTTGTGGTGTACAGCTGTTGCATCAGTCTCATGCCAATCCCTACTGAGGGCTTGGTCAGCTGTCTAAAGCACATTACCCAATTAGTGGCCTTTTTGGTGGCCTTCTGGACCTGTGTCTTCCACTGTAGCTGGCTGTCAATGTAAATCCTGAGATATTTGAAGCTGGGGACTTCTTTTATGAGTTCCCCATCCAATTTGAGTGCTGGGCTTCTGCCCTGATTGTCCCCACCAAGTGCTTCCCAATGTTGTTGGTCAGAGGGTGCCATGTGCAGCAGAACTGATTTGCTTGCCTTGAAGTGGGAGTTGTGGTCCCTACTCCAGTCTAGTCTGCCTTCTTCATTTGTCATGATGGCTGATAGCTTTTCTGTTGTCTCATCTAAGTTGTCTCCTTTGACCATGACTGCAATGTTGTTGACATATCCTAGGGCATGCTCTCCATTGGTGGGATCTGCAAGTGCAAGAAGATCAGCATTGTAAATTATGTATAATAGCATAGAGAGGGGGTCACCCTGCTCTATTCCATTGCTGATTGCTAGAGGTCTTTACACTCCCCCATGTATTCCTGCAGGAATCCGTGGATTCCGCGGAATTTCCACGGAATTTCCACGGAATTTCAGGGCAAAATGGCAAGATTTTATCATTCCCCCAGGAATATCACAGGAAATTCCTGTGGATTCCACCAGGAATGTCACAGGAATGCTAAAAGTCACATATAACTGTTATTTTAATATAATGTGACATGATATGTGACATAATTCCTCACTTTTGAGTGTGGGAATTGTTCTAAAAATAGAATTTGACCAGGAATTGTCACGTCAAATTACAAATATGACAGAGTTATAACCTAACTGCTATTTTGATATGATTGATGGGATGAGTAATATATGTTAGTGTGGGAATTGTTCTAAAAATAGAATTTTGACGAAACGGTAGCCCCTGCTAAGGTGATCCTGTATGTGGTGAAATCATGTTCTCAAACAAATTTCCCATTGAGAAAAATGCAAAATAATTTCAAAATATCAACTCTTTTGTGATAAAAATGGCTTCTAGTAATTTTTGTCATAGTATACTGGAGATAGCTATTTTTGGCATTGCTGTAGAGTAAAAGATATTGTTACATTATATCCTTGTTATATATTGTTCTAAAAATAGATTATAAGTTTCAATTAATTAGAGCAATTTTATAACAGGGTGAGAAATTTTAAAAAAATAGAATTTGACTTAATATACTACATAGAGGTATACACAAGCAGTATTTTTGATTAAGTTAAAATTCTATTTTTAGAAAATTTCCCACTCTATCATAAACTTGCTCTGAATGATTGAAACCTATAGTCTATTTTTAGAATAACATATAGCAAGTATTTAATGTGACAATATCTTTTACTCTACAGCTATGCTAAAAATAGCTATCTCAAGTATACTATGACAAAAATTAATAGAAGCCATTTTTATCACAAAAGAGTTGATATTTTGAAAGTATTTTGCATTTTTCTCAATGGAAAATTTGTTTGAGAACATGATTTTACCACTTACAGGATCATCTAAGCAGGGGCTACCATTTTGTCAAAATTCTATTTTTAGAACAATTCCCACACTAACATATATTACTTATCCAGTCATATCATATTAAAATAGCATTTATGTTAAGACTTTATCCTATTTGTAATTTAATGTGACAATTCCTGGTCAAATTCTATTTTTAGAAAATTCCCACACTCAGAAGTGAGGAATTATGTCACACATCATGTCACATTATATTAAAATAACAGTTATATTAGACTTTTGGCATACTTTGTTATGCCTTGTGACAGTTACCAGGAATTTCCTTGGATTCCAAGGAATCCATCAGGAATCCACCAGGAATCCTGGAATGGACCAGGAATCCACCAGGAATACATGGGGGAGTGTAAAGTACTGGATTGCTATGGGATTTGATGTGAAGTTGTCAAATCTGAGTTGAGTCTCCCTATCTGTCAGTAAGTTTCTGATGAGGGCCACATGTTGCTTGGGTACTTGGCATTTGTGCAGGTTGTGGATCAGGCAGTCAGTGACAGCATTTGGGAATGCTCCCTCCATGTCCAGGAATAGGATGGAGGCTACTTTCCCTTTTTTCCAGGCCTTCTTCACCATGTCCACTAGATAGATTATTGCATCAGTAGTCATTTGCCCTGGGTGACCCCCAAAATAAGTGTTTGGCAGGAGGTCATGAGTTTCCACCAAGTGGCTGAGCTGCTCTACAATGATAGCTGTCAGTAATTTAGAGATGGAGCTGATGAGTGTAATCAGTCTATAAGATTTGACTGTGTCATATTGCACCTTTCCTGGTTTGCACAGAACCACTGTAATCAAGGACTTCCACTTTGCATGAACAATTCTGAGCTTCACTGCAGCCTGCAGAATAGCTAGTAGGTGTTCCCCTATTTGCACCAGGGACTTGGTTATTACTACATTTGGTATCCTGTCCAGTCCACAGGCCTTGTATGGGGACATTCTCTCTGAATTCTGTCTCTAATTTGGTCCATTGTAATCCTCAGGGGGTCTGGCAGAGGGGCTGGGTATTCCTCTTCATCAAAGTTGAGGGGGTTGAGTGGCCAGCCTGGAAAGAAGGCATTGGCCAGGGCCCTTGCTTTGCCCCTGTTGTCTGAGATCTTGTCCTCCTTGTCATTTTCATTGTAGGCTTTGAGTGTAGGAATCTGAGGAAGGCTGCTGTCACCCATAGGGTTGCACATGTATTTGTTGGCTGTCCAAAGGTCTTTGTTGGTAGCCTCTGTCAGCCATTCACTCCAACTCTCTTGTTTGGTGGTCTTGACAGCATTTGAAAATTCCCTACTTGCCTCTCTTCACTGTTTGTGGGAGGGGTGATCATCCATGGCACAATGTTTGAATGACAAGGCCCCTAGTCAGTTCTTCTTCTTCTTCAAGTTTTCCAGCTCCTTGTTCCACCACTGTTTCTCATCTGGTAGTGGTTTAGTCAACTTTACCACCTCTTGTATTGTGTCCTGTATGGCTTTTGTCAGCTCAAGGACAGCAACATCAAACTCACCTAGGCTGAGTATCCTCTCCACTGGTGGGAGAGTGAGAATCCTAGGGGCCAATTTCTCCCCAAATTCCTTCCATTCCACCATATGAAAGTTGCATCTTGGAGGTGGGGAGGCATAGTGCATTGTCAGTTTGAAGATTGTAATGATGGGGAAATGGTCAGTATTTGTTGGGTGCAGGTCATGCAGAATGTCACATGCAATCATTTCATCAAGAAAGCCAACTGTGCAGAAGATGTTATCAGGCCTTGAGTACCTTTTTGACACCATATGCTGGAGGGTTGATATCCTTTTAGAAGCACCATGGTGAGGTTGTATTTCTCTGCTAGGTTGATGAGGTGCTCTGCTGCTGCAATCACCAGGCCTATGAACAGGTGGTTGTCCTCATTCCTGTCCCAAAGTGGGTGGTACCTGTTGAAGTCCCCTGCCCACACCAGTTTGTCATTATCACCAGTGCATGTGTCTGGTCTGTTAGCTGAAAGGAACATGTCCAAAGCCACTGTGGCTTTATTGCTGTCACCAGGATTGTAGATGTTAAATATTGAGATCCTCCTATTACCTGCCTGTATATGTATTGTGGTGATGTTGCATGTGTTTGGTATCAAGAGTTCACACCAGTTATTAGTGTCCATGTTTTTGTTTACCCATATTCCTGACTGCACAATGTTGCTGCTGGAGTATCATGCTGCTGGGTACAGTGGCCTGAAGTTGGTGGGGATGCAGATGTTATCATATGATGTCAAATGCAGTTCCTGGATTAATATTAGGTAATATTATGAGGAATGCTTGCCATTGAGCAGCTCTAAGTGAGCAGCTTCATATTTGTTTAGGGATATTAAGTCTGTTATTGCTGGTTGTAGGTGTGGCAGGTGTGTCAGTCATTGAGCTCCACCCATGGCCAGGGCTGTGGTTGCAGTGTCAGTATCAGGAGTGACACCTAAGAAAGACCTTGAGAAATTGCCTGCTGGTGTCATCCATGTAGTATTTACCTCATCATTGTTGAACATCAAGCCTTCTGACTCCAGTGGGAATGGTATCTCCTCCCAACATTGTTTTTGCACCTCCTGGTTTGTTCCCCTGTGTGGGATTGGGGAGGGGGCAGTGAGTCTTGTCAGTAGTGGAGCCACCTGCATATCAGGTGGCCTGGAGTGGGTCCATGTCCAAGGTTCATCTGTAGGGAAAAACAGGAGCTCCTGTTCTGGGTGGTATGTCAACCAATCTTTCACCTTCACCAGGGAAGTAGGGCAGTTCTGGTTGTAACTGGTGTGACCTGTTGTTGCACAGGAGATGCATCTTTTGGTCCCCAAGTTGTCACAGTTAGACATCCAGTGATCAGTGGAGGTGCAGTGCCCACATGTGTCCTTTATTGCTGAAGTGCTGCTCAACACAGGATAAATGAACCTAAAGGTCTGGGTGAATCTAAACCTATAAACACACCACAAAACCT
>JASFDD010000059.1:0-89477 GCA_036937055.1 Nidula microcarpa | reverse complement strand
TAAGCTCCACAAGTAAATAAAGTCACTAAGTGGAGCGTGGCGAAACCTGGTCTATCGTTTCCTTGTTAGCTGTAAGCCTTTGCGCAGTCCTAGAGCGATGTCTCCTTGCTAACCTAATATAGAAGATGATAGCCGATCTATAAATGGGCCTGAGCGTCGTTCGCATCGGGTATTCACACGATCAATCTAATTTACGCACAGAACGTACTCGCAATCTAATCTTTCTAGCATCTGCCATGTCGACGACTAACCCCCTTGACGTTGAGCACGCCAAATACACACCTCTCATACCTTTGAGCACTTATGATATCTAACTAGCACTCGCATTACGAGTCCTCTAAGTAAGTACGCCCAAGCGCTACGAGGTGTGGCATACTGTCGGTGGAGGACTGGGAGGTCGGGGCGCTAAGCTGTTGGATGTACCTCCAAGTCTCCCGGTCCTATGGCCACAGGGAATGAATGGCTCGAGACCGTGCGTGAGCGAAGCACTGAGAGTCTAGGCAGTGTGGAAGTCGAGACTCTTAACGTTTTGGCAGTAGAGCAGAGCAATTTTGCATTTTCTAAGGAACATTTCACAAACAGACGCTATCTTGACCAGTGGGAGATGAATAGAGGCGCGTGTATAGATTTAATATCGTGAAAGAAAGATGGAACAAAAACATATATTGTAGATCTAAGAGTGACGGCAGCGCAGCGATGGAAGGTCCAGAACAGATGATAAAGCAAGGCAATGGCAGCATAGACGAGCGAGCGAGAAAGTACAAAGCGAGGCGAGCGAGCGAGACAACATAGAGAAGAGTGAGCAAATCAAGCAAAGAACCAGGACCAGAAACAGACACAGAAAGCGACAGCATCCAGAGATATAAACCCCAGTAAGACAGGACCTAGACCAGAGACACCTTCCACCAAGAAGAAAACGCTCGAGGAGTCTTGCAGCGAAGAGATCATACATGAGGCGAGCCTGGTGAGTTGAAACAGCGCGGTGAGGGCCGTGGAGATGAGACAATCAGATGGCGGAGCCAACATTGAAGACTTCGAAGTCGTGTGGTGCAAGTGCTTGACGAGGACCTGAGGAAGAGAGAGGGCTTGAACTGCCAGGAAAACACGAATGAGCTGGGGAGCGAAATGGATACTGGGGGGAGAAAACGTACATCGTGAGGGTGGGCGGGCATGAAGCACTCCTGCGTATGATTAGGGGCACTGGGAAGGCAGGGTCTGAGATCTGGTTTTAGAACGATGAAATGAGCGGTGGATGGGAAGAACTTACGAACACACTTGAATAAGGTCGAGGAACAGCTCTTCGGCGGAGAGGGTCATCTTCAGCTTGTCTGCTATATATCTTCTCATGCGAGCGAAAAGAAACATGAGTATGAAGAATGAAGAATGAAGAGATATACAAAGAGAGGACATACCTAATCCCCGCCCCACGAGACGAGACACCATGATACGAACGCACACCTGTAAAAGTCAGCGATAACAAACGGAAAACCAAAAAAGAAAGAAAGACGCCGACACGACACCAACGCCAAACTACTGCCTACTACTGTACAAGCGAGTCTAATTACACCTTAAACCACGGCACCACCTCCTTCGCCTCACTTAATCTCGACCGCGCTTCGCTCCCCCCCACGGCACCAACGCCTTCTCCAGGTCCACGCCCGCGCCAACCAAGATATCCTCCTCATCCCTGCCGAAGAGCCCTAGCATCCCGGGCCTCCTCGACTCCGCGGGTATGCGCTCAGACTGGTCGTGGGCGGACGCGGGAGCGACGTCCTCGAATGCCTCGGCATCGTCAACCTCCTCCACGTGGGCATCGCTGGGTGCGAAATGCTGTCCAAAACATTGTCAGCCGTGCTCTAAGTGACGATGTATCTGAAGTGCACGTACCATCTCGTTCCATTGACGCTCCTTCTCCAAAAAGAATTCGATGTACTGCCGCTTGTACTCATCAAAGAGCCGGGCATAATGCTGCTCAGCCTGTAGAAGCTGGAGGAACTGCTGGTACACCTGTACAGGATCTAGCTGCGGGTACTCGGCGTAGGCCTGCTCGGCGTACTGCTGGTCAGGGCGGTGCTGCTCGCGGTTGTGCTGCTCGTCGCAGAACCGCTCATTTCGAATTGGCTCATCATCCTCTGAGTCAGTCCCAAAAATGCTGTCATCGGGATCGTAGGATGCAATGCTGGGCGAAGATGAGCGCGAAGGGGCAGAGCGACAATATACATACCTCTCGTCCTCGGACGAGCTATCGGCGTCTGAGACAGACGCGTCCTCCAGGGATGAATCGGCCACCGAAGAGGCATCGCTATACTCGTCAGCCTCTGAAATGGGGATAACGGGAGCGGCGCTGCGCATGGGATGTCAGCCTGGAGGAAATGGGGAAAATGGGAGCGGTCCCCGCACCTCTGGGTGTTCATTAAGTCCAATAAGGACTCGGTCAGGCTATGCTCATCGTAAGAGCTTTCGCAGTCTGACCAGTACCGTACGGACTCGCAATCGTCAGACACAATGGACTCGCACTCCCCATCGACAACGAGCTCGCACTCATCATCTACAATAGCCTCGCACTCACTATGCACGACGGACGTGTGCTCACCAGACACGGCGGACATGCACTCGCCATCCACGACAAACTCGCATACAACATCGACAACGGGCTCGCTATCTTCACACACATCGCTCTCTTCAGCCTTCTGGAGGTCGACAACTGGGACGGAGAATGTTGATGCCGAACTAGAAGGAACAGATGAGCAACAAGGGAGAGGGACGTCTTCGTACCTCTGCGAGCCGTTAACTGAAACATTTAGGGGGTGTGCGATGACCGACTCGAGAGAGCGGCTTTCTTCATGCTTCCTCTTCACTCCCGCAGACCACCTCTCGTCCGCACTCTTATTCTTCCCATGGATGAAGGCAAGGAAGCGCGCCGATTTCTTGGAAGACTTGCGTCCGCCTCGAAGACCAGTGTCAACGCTCTCCTGGGCAGTCTCGCATGGGAAAAATTTCTGAGCGCGGTCGGCATGGCGTGCTGGAGCTCTGAGAAACCCAAATATCTTGGAAATAGCTTTACGGATCATAGTTGGGGGTTTGGGGGGTGTGGGGGGGATGGGGGAGTCAAGTGCGTATGCAGATGATGTTGGTGCGGAAAGAGAAAGTGGAGGAAGATGAGACTCAAACGGTGGAATTTATACCAGGCAGTGCGGTGACTCAGTGCCATGTCTAAGGAGGATGGTGTCTTGGGTGAAAAGGGTCCGACGAGCGTGGTCACGATCGAAAAGCAAGGCACGGGGTCGTGTTGGAGGATTCCCACGATCCCAATCTAATCTACGCAAAGAATCTACCCGACTTGCAATCTAATCTTTACAGGATCTACCATGTCGACGATCCTTGAGAAGATCTACGCCCAGCGCGCCTCGACGTCAAGCAAGCAAAATCTACACTAGGCACGACGCCCAGCTCGCCCAGAACCTCGCCCCGCCCCTCATCCCCCCTATGCCCCGCCTCAAGCTCAGCCCTAGCTCCTCCCCGCCCTCTCCGTCCCTGAAGGCCGAGATCAAGCGTGCCTCGCTGTACGCACTCGCGGGCGCATCTGTCATCTCCATGCTCGCAGAGCCTACGTGGTTCAAGGACACCTTGGAAGACGTGCGCGTCGCCCGCAAGGTAGTTGCGGCGCTCCCGAATCCTCCGCAAGGACTTCATCCTTAACATATATCGGATTGCAGAGGCCGCCTCTGGGGCGCAGACACCGTCCTCTTCATCGTCGCCATGCACTACTCTGAAAAGCTACACTAGCTCTACGCGGGCTCCCTCTCTCTCGGCATGGAGCCCCTCGTCGAAGTCAACAACGTTGTGGAGATACAGCGCGCCCTCGAGCTCAGCGCGCGCGTCATCGGCGTGAACAACCGTAACCTGCACGACTTCAACGTCGACATGGGCAACATGAGCTACCTGGCCGAGCCCGTGCAGGGCCGGGACGTCGTCCTGTGCGCGCTGAGCGGGATAAACACCCCCGCGGACGTGCGCACGTACAGGGACCAGGGGGTGCAAGCCGTGCTTGTAGGTGAGTCCCTCATGCGTGCGAAGGGCACGGAGGCGTTCATCCGCAAGTTGCTGGAGTGGCCCGCTCCGCCCAGTGAGCAGGAGGTGACGAGGACCAAGTAACCTGAATGCTGGAGGCGCTTAGCTTGTTCAAGGGAAGTGGCTTGGGTTGCTTGAGTAGGTGAAAAAGGACAATACCGTGGTGCGGGGTGGGATATGCACCAGGAAAAGGAACACGTTTACCCCTGAAATTACGAATGAATAAAAATAAATAAAAACCATGCAGTTACAGCGTAAGTATACTCAGTGAACACAACGAATCCACTAGACCCCTATCCATAATATACACCCACTCAGCCTCCTACCCGCCATCCCTACGGCCCCGACACGCCCTTCACGCTGTTCAGCCGCACCACCAGCGGGAGGAGGGACACGTTCTCGCTCGACGCGTAGAATTGTACGCAATCAAGGTGGACTTGGAACCTGTAATGAGGTAGCAGAGTTAATTTGTTGTCAAGTGGCAAAAGGGGAAAAACAAAACAAGAACAGAAGGAACCACACACACCAGTGATTAAAGTTCGTCTCGAACTTGTGAAGGAAGTCCCATCGCTTCGGCATGAGCTGGTCGCCCTCTTCCGTCGCGTGGGCCTCAAGAGCTTGGTTCGCAGAGCGCGTGAAGGAGCCGCTATATATCGCGAACATCGAACACGTATTGATGAGTTTCGAATAGGCCTGAGCAAAAATGTATCAACACAGATCTTTAAACCATTGAAGTGAGGAGAGGAATAACAACCCACCTTAAGCAACTTCGAGCTCGTCAACATACACTCCTTCAAACACGTATCCAAAAAATCCACATGGTCCCTCAGTAACTGATCCACCCCTGCCACCCTCTCCAACTTCGCCTCCAGCTTCCTCCAATTCGGCTCCAGCACCTCAAACGTCGCAAACGCCAGTATCTGCTGCACGAACCCGAGCATGCGCGCGCGCAGGAGGCACACGCGCAGGCGCCACCGGGTGAACTCCGGGTGTGCTGGGGCGAGCACGCGCCAGGGAGTGGATTTCTGCTCGACCCACATGGCGGAGAGGGACTGCTCGACGTGCTTGAGGTGCAGGAGGAAGCGGAAGAGGAGCTGGTACCGCAGGATAGTCTTGCGTGAGATGACGAGGGACAAGGGAAATTTGACGGTATAGTCGAGCGCGAGGGCGTCGATTGCGAGCATGGACTTCTTGTCCTCCTTGTCCTTCTTCTGCTCCTCCCTATGCCCATGCCCGTGCCCGTGCGCTCCCTCTGCGCCCTCCTCTCCATCTCCAATCACCCCGCTCACATTAACCACCTTCAGCAAAAACTCATACACACCCCCCTCCGCCACCACTACGCGCACGTCCTCCCTAAACAAGGCATCCTCCCCCCCCGCATCCGTCGTCAGCGCCAGATCCAGCAGGCTCTGCAACTTCGCTACCGAGGCGCTCTTTGCGGCCTTGCGCAGCTCTGGGGCAGCGAGGTCCAGGAGGTGCGTGAGGAAGGAGGACTGGGAGAGGAAGAAGTACCGCTTGAGGGAGCGTAGCCGCGGGATGAGCTGCTGGTCCTTGAGGAGGAGTTGGAGGAGGGTGCGGTTCGCGTGGGAGTAGGCATCTTCGAGGAAGGTGTAAAATCTGGAGCAGAGGATGAGTAAGAGGGGGGTGGTGAGGGACCAGGAACGCACTTTTCGTCGTCCATCGCGAGCTCGGCGTCTGCCTCGTCTGTGCGTGTTGTGCTGCGGCTCACTTCAATTCCGCACTCGCGGATGACGTTAAGATACTTCCCCGCGAGAAGGATCTTGTGCTTCCACGCCTCCAGTAGGGGAGGCACGCATGCGCCGCCCGGCAGTCGGCCGCCTACGCTTCTTGGAGGGGGCACGCCCGCCTGGTGCCGTTTCGACGCCGAGGCTGTCGAGCCGTCCCTTAACTATACCAAAATGAGTGTTTTGCAAAGGAGAAATGGAAGATCACCCACCGTATATCTCCGTTCCCAATACTCATCCGTATAATCCATATCCAAAATCCCCCTATCAATAAACTTGCTCTCCTTCACCAGCATCTCCTCATACGGATCCACCAACCGACCCGTAACAACCCACGCGCGCACCATACCCACATACGGGCGCCCCGCCGCGCGCAACAGCGTCCCATACACCGCCGCGGCCGTCGGGTCCCCGCTCATATTCTGCATACGCTCATGTATAATGGCTAGCACCTCCCCGCCCTTGACCGCGATCCCGCTTGCCCCACCTGTGATATCCCGCTTGCCGATCTCCGAGAGCACGGCCTTGAGCGACGCACCGCCCAGTCCGAGGGCTTCGTTGCGTGCTTCTTCCTCCGGGTCGACTTCGGAGTCAGAAGAGGAGGAAGACGAGTCGGAGAGCGAGGCGGAGGGGTCGTCGGCGGTAGCAAGGGCGAGGGTGAGCTGGTAGATGAGGGAAAGGGTGTGGATGGTCGGGTGGACGTAGAACCAGAGCTTTTGGAGGGAGAAGGCGGGGGCGGTGTTGAAGGCGTGCTCGAGTTGGGAGAGGAGGGTTTGGTAGTCCTGCGTGGAATGAGGGGCTGGGTGGGGGAATAGGTATAGGGAAGGAACAGCGTACCTTGAGCATGTCGCGGATGGCGGCGCATAGCGCGTGGTTCACGAGCCCATAGTCGAGGTGGCTGCGGTTCTCCACAAATGCAGAGACGGCGGTATAGTACGTCGCGAGCGGCAGTATTCGCTCGACCAGATCGGACAATGATGCATCTATAAACTAGTCCATAAGCGCTTCACAACGTATATCCAGTAGTACGCACCTAATGACGGCGACACGACGAATCGGATCCCGCGCAAGGGATCATCGTCCTCCGCAGAGTACTCGGGGTGGAACGTCACGTATGTGCCTTCTATCCCCTAGCTGCGTCGTCAATGGCATGCCCGCAGAAAGTAAACAAGCGGACGCACCATGAGGACGTATAGCAAATCCTCGAGAATCATAGCCTCCTGTATCTCGAGTGGCACGCGGTCGAGAGACTCCTGCTTCGCCTTGCCCTTGGCCTTAGGGACGTGGGTGGTGGGCGTGACGCGGGAGTTGAGGGGTGCACGGACGAAGGACGTCTCGGCAATGAATGAGGACTGGTTCTGGCCTGGGAGTATGGTTGGTTAGTGAAGCAACGCAGG
This sequence comes from Nidula microcarpa, assembly GCA_036937055.1. NCBI lineage: Eukaryota > Fungi > Basidiomycota > Agaricomycetes > Agaricales > Nidulariaceae > Nidula > Nidula microcarpa. Next base: position 82,264 of record JASFDD010000059.1, on the reverse strand, counting down.
AATTAATGGTGGACGCACTAGATTGACCATCACGCGGGGAGCGGGCGTTGCGGTCATGCCCGTCGATATCGTCCTGGGGGTGTCTGTTGCGCCGGACAGAGGCGATCGTACCGGTGATCTGTGCGAGGGTTAGGACGGCGGTGGGAGGGGAAGAAGACATCTACCTTGGTATATTCCTTTGCGGAGAGGCCGATGTTCTTCTTACGTCCGCCTGGACGCGTCCGTGGTGTATATGGATCCATGTTAGTAGGTGTGTTCGTCAGGAGTGGGAGTAAGAAAGATATCGACGCGTTGTTGACCGTGACGCCTGCCTTTCTCGGCGATCACGCGCCGTTCACACGCACCGGCCCGAAGCGCGTCGCCTCTCAACCTCTTCCATCTCAGACACCCCACTCAGACTCAGACATGCTCACTCAGAATGACTCTACTCGAGTCAAGTCGATCCACCCGACTGCGGTCTCAGTCTCACACCTACACGCCGCATATCCGCTTTCCCTCAACACCACCCACCTCTTACTGCTACACCCACCATCCCACACCGCATAACCACCCCTACCCACAAACCCCATCCCAACCCCCTGAAAACCATGTTTGCAAAGTTCTCTAAGGCGTTATCTAAGGCGTCTGTTTTCTCTGCGACTGCTCTTTCCCCCAAAGCCCCTATACGCTCCGTCTTCCGCTCTCGCGCCGAACCTCTCCGCTGGCGCAACCTTGCGAAGGGTAGTATGCACTGGCCGGTCGACTTGAGCGCCAAAGAGGGATTCGAAGAGTGGACACTCGCCGAAATAGCTGACGATATCGTTGATGTTTCAGAGAGCCCAAGTCGTGTTCTCGTTGATGTTTCAGAAGCACTAGAAACGTGTTCGGATTGCACTACCTCTCAGGCGGGGTCGACCTCAAATATAGAAGAGGCGTCGACTGCAATTGACAGATTTGTGCAAGAGGACCATAAAGGTGCCATTATCGATATGTCAGACGCGCAGAAGTGCGAAGTCGAGTCCCCTGTGCTCGAAGGCTCGTGCTCTTCGGATAGTATCTCCAAGTCTTTTGCCTCCGAGCCGGAGGACTGCAGCAATCTCAAGGCATTAGTATTATCCAGAGCGGTGCGTGCTTCAACGCCGGCTGTTGATGCTGACCAGGTTTCCATCCAGGCGAGCGAGTCCTACTACTCTCAAGTAGGCGACACGGACATGGAGTCCGCCGGGGACGCCTCCTTCTCCAGCGACTCCAGCGGCGCGTCCGTCGCTTCGGAGCAGGAACGCGGGCGCCAGGAGCTCTGCACCCGGCTCGAGGCGTTCTTGCGGTCCAAAGCTGAAGTGAGTGGCTCAGCTCCCGTTTCTGAGGCTGATTGCGTGTCATTACAGAGCGACCACGAGGAGCACAGCGATATCGAAGCCATTCCGGTGCTCGAGGCGGAGACATGTGGTGAAGCTAACGAAGTTCCTATACAGAAAATCCTCGAGGAGACGCCGCCCAGCTCTCCCCTTCCCCCATCAACAACCCCCACCGCCCCCATACCCCCTCCCCCCTCCACAGCCGAGCGCAACAAGGCCGTCCTCAGGCTCGAGCTCAACGCCTACTTCGCCCGTGCACCCATGCCGAACCAAGGCCTCCCCGCACCCTCAGAAGAACCAGCAGACAACGAGTCCGTCTACAGGCACTTCCTTCCTTCCTCCACCTCCGCGCAGGACCGCGAGCTCTTCTGCAAGGAAGTACTGGACTGGCCCGTGGAAGACCCAACGACGGAGGAAGAAAAGGAGATCCTGCGCTTGCAAGAGGGTATTGCATCGTGGCGCTGGTCGGATGCGCCGGATCGCGGGGAGATGGTTGTGTATAGGCGGTCAAAGCCGCCACCGAGGTGGCCAAGGGTGTTGAGTGATCATAAGAAAGAGTGGGGGAAGGTGGATGATGAGGTGGATTTCCCGCGGAGGAGAACCAGGAGGCATGGGCCAAGGGAAGTGAGGGAGGATGGGTGGGTAGTCGTGTAGACGGTGTGTGGTTAGTATGGGGCGAATTGTTGGTGGTGTTTTCTTGCGTATTTGTTACTGACAGTTGTAGGATGTGAGAGTTCCAGAGGGGTTATCTCAGTTCGACGATTAGAAGGGTATGTGCGCTGTTTTTTTTAATCTTCTTTCTTTCATCTCGCACTCATTCTACCACAGCACCATATCAGCCCACCAAGACCCTTCGCATTCTTACCCGTAACCCCGCGTGAGTCCCTCCCTTTTTACTCTTGCGCTCTGTCATACTGACCTCACGCTACCTAGTCTGTGACGCGTATCAAACATAGCGCCTCAAGATCCAGCACCGGGCACGTCCATGTCAACACAGGTAAGTAATTAACCCTCTCGCTCCCTCACATTCTGCTCACTCACCCCGAATACAGCTACAGTCCACCACCACGTGCCCTATCGTCACAGAGCGGCGACTTCGCTTCTGCGACCGCTCTCCTTCGCTTTCGACTTCCTTCAAGGTGGGCAAATAACTCATCCTCTCATTTCTCTCATCCAGCGCTCACCCCTTCCCCCGATTCGCAGAATGCGCTTCGCCTTCTCCGCGGCTTCTTCAAGCTGCGTTCTCTCGATGAGCTCAAGATGGATGTATCGACTCCCTTTGGCCGACTTGTCTCCGTCTTGCGATCTGGGCTGTGTACCTGCTTCATGTCTGCTTCTAGGTCTAGGATTTGTACTGGAATCTCCGACTCGTCTCTGGGCTTGTATCTGCTGCTCTTGATTCACTATGGCTGTCTATATGTCTACAAATTCTTCTGCTGTTTCTGTGGATTCGCCTCTATCGTCGATGGTAGTCATTTACATTTTCTTTCTTTCTTCCTCTGTAGTTCTTTAATCTATACACGCCTCAGTTCTCACTTCGATCTTTAAGTGAAGCCTGATATTGAAGCGCCAATAAGAATGGAAATGAATTGCACTCTGTACCCATTTGTACAGTAAATGAAAGGTGGTTTTATTGAATTCCAATGTTGCTTGCAGACGCCATCGTAAAAAGTGATGTTCTTTGCATGAACAACTACCCGAACGTGGGGCTGCTGCAAAGTGCATGCGTGACACCAGACGCGTCGCGTCACGAAGCGTCATCTCGTGCACTACTTGCCTTTTTGAGACGACGTGTCTCATTTGTCTTGCTACGCGTTCGGATGTATGCACAGTAAATTTTGGAGCCGAAGACTCAACGTTACTCATACGAAAAGCCTTCCGAAACATGTCAGTGAGGGTATATAGTCCTCCTCCTTCCATGTCTCTTCCGCTCCCTCACATCTTCCGTTCCCACCGCCATCCACATAACTGCATCTTCGCTTCCCAACATCTAATCCCACCCCCATCTCGCCTCTTACCTATCTCATTCCCCCGCCCAATCTTCTAACTATGTTTCCCATGAACAAGATCGTTACCACCATCTCCAAAGCGACGACGGGATTTACGAAGCACGCTAATCGCGCTTGCAAAAAAGTCTCTTCATCTCTGCCATCTCTGCGTTTCGTACGTCTGGGTTTGCGCCACAAAGACGGCGGAGTGATGCCGGTTTCTTCAAGTATGGTTTCCTGTAATGTGACGGGTGAAATTATGGTACGCATGGATGAGGAGGAGAGGGAGCTATGCATGGCCACACCATTCCTGGAGGAGCAAACGTTCGAGTCGTTCGAGGAGCAACAGCCTGAGCAACCCACTAGCACCGTTCCCCCATATTCGCGGCCTCCGCGGCACATCCTAAAATCCATCTTCCCCCCTCGTTTCCAATATCCTCGCACCCGGCAAGCCGAAAAGTCTTACCTCCGGCGTGAACGCCTCAACAAGTATTTCGCGCACCCGCGTGGCGAGGTCAACGAAGGCGTCTGTGAAGGACCCGAATTCGACGAACCTGCCGACGACGAGTCTGTCATCAACCACTTCATGGCCTCCTCGAAGTCAGGGGAGATCCGTGAGAAATTTTGCCACGATATCGAGGCGCCAGTCGAAGAGGTATCGGAGGAAGAGAAGCGGATAATATACGCAGATGGAGTCGCGCCGTGGCGGTGGCACGACGAGCCCGGAACTGGGAACGAGGTGGTCGTTTATAGGCGCTCGAAGCCGCCACTAAGATACAATCCCCATGTGCCGAGGGAAGTGCCGCCCTGGCCCGTCCCCGTCATGGAAGACTTTCCCGTGAGGAGATCCCGTAAGCAGAGAGGAAGGAAAGATAAATTATCGAAGGAGAAGGATCCCGAAGTACAACAAAAGTGTAGTGTTGATGTGGTTACAGTAGCGCCCTGAATTTTCTACTTGATTTCTATTTCTGTTGTAAATTTAAGATAAGTATCATGACTTGGATTGCACACCGCCCTAAAGTTCCGTATGCTGTGTTGTAACACTCAGGCGATAGTATAACCAAATCCTGTCTATTTTGCGCCGCAATACTTGAAGCTTCACACCGAGTCAGTACGGCGTATTACTTAGGAAAACGTACTTACCCGGATGGAGGAGGAGACTTTGACTCAATTTGATGATGCATGACTTGGATGGTGGAGGCGTTCGTGGGAATATGTCTGCTTCTTTGTCTCGACAGTAACGCCACCAAGGTGTATGGGCGCTTACTATACCGGCGCTTCCTTGTCCATCGATGTCACCTTGACTTGAGCCTTCAAAATCGGGCAATTTTAAATCATATGCCCTTCATTGCTTGCGGGAGGCACAGCTAGGCACGGCTCTAAGATGAACGGCCAGATAGATTCCGCAGTACGCTGAGCGTGCTATTAGCAGCTACTTGCCAACTATTCCACCCCCGCTGCTGTGGATACTGACGCTCTCTTTGATGTTCGCGCGCTTCCACGATCGTCTGTGTCATCGGCCGTCAGTTCACCTTTGATTTAAACCGTCTCTGCTTGACCAGATATCTTTTGTATTTTGTACTATCAGACCTCCAGGTTCATATGGCTGCTCAACCCCCTCAAGCTACCACTAGCGCTCAGGTAAGTAGGCCCTCATACGCTTGGCGATCTTATCTTTTAATTGACGCTCCCCAGGCTCCTCCTCGACTGCGTCATGAGCAACAGCCTCGTCTGCGCGGAGTTGGCCAGAATGTCGTGAGCCCCGATCTCCTGGACCGTCGCCGCTTCTCCATCGCAGTGGACTCTGTTCACTACTACCTCGAAGCAGGACACACCTACTGCGCAGTGCTGCTCACGACTACTTTTCTGCTCAGGACTGGAGAGAAGCTTTGTGAGTGTCCATGTCCTCCAGATTCATCATACTACCTGATACTGACTATTCCTTACATCTATGATGATGTAGCGTTCGCCAATGTTCCGCTGATTGCAACACCAACCAGTACTGCAGGAGGGAATACTCAGCCCGAGGATAATGCTGATGCGATCGACATATCAGACCACTACCCGCATAAGGACGAGTTTGTCGAGGTGGCTCATATCACCGGGACGAAGGATATTTCGCTTACTCCCAATGTCAATGTGACAGTGGCAGGCACAGGCGCCGGATTCTCCGGAGTGGGTGTTAACAAGCACAGAGATGAGCATAAGCCATACATGATATCGCTGGCTCCTGTGATGAAGGTAGTCGACGATTATCCTACCTCTCTTTCATGGCACGTTCCATTCAGATGAGAACAAAGGACTTAGCTTGATTTCATATTCTGGACAGGAGATTCGAAGACCCCGAAGGCATCTTCTACCCGCAGAGCACTAAGCTCCTCGTGATCGTCACCAAGTCCTCCGACACGAACGAGCTGTGGTTCCCCTTCGAGCTGCGCCTCGAATGGACTCTCCGAGTCGAAATCCACGGGTTCCTCAGCAAAATCGTGCGCCTGGTCGTGCGGCCAGAAAAACACGACGGATGGTGCTTCCAAATTGCTGGGAAGTACAAGGAGGATCTTGCCAAGGCAGCATTGGAGGATGCGAAGCACGCACATGAGACAGACTCGATCCCGGCATCCGTGGGCCTCAGAGCGGCGGCGAAACAGTGGATTGCGGCTCAAACACAGTACGTGTCGCTGTTGGGTTCTTTCGTGCCTTCGTGTAGGAGCTTACTTTTATTTTTCAGTGCTCCTTCGGCACCACCTAGCGTGCCCAGTGCGCCGGTGCCTCCATGAGCAGTGCAGATTTGTGACATTGGTATCATGTGTATACTATATTGTACTATATTGTATATTTCTTTTCTTCGGTTTGCGTTATCTTGGAAATAGGATGGATTACAATTTATATTCTTTCGGAATGCATATATCTCAGGAACTTAATTGGCTTGGCCATTGAGCATGAAAAGGAATAGACGGGAATTTTGAGGGTTTCAGAATCTGAAGGAGATAATTGGTTGCAGTGATTCGTATGCTTATAGTCAATGACTGTGGTGTTAATAAGACGGTGCGTTGTGAGGAACTGGGCTGACTGAGTTGCGAAGAGCTGATCATGGTAGAGAGAAACACCGGTCTTCGAGAGGTGTACCACAAAGTTATAGCTAGTTCTGCAATGATCAGTGCGCACAATCATGAGACATGCCTGCAAGCTCTTCGACCAATGCACATAGCAAGTGCATAGCGTATGCACTGAATGAAAGGGTAGGGTAGATAGTATATTAATAAAGCACACATTACATCCACTCAAAAACAGGTAGCTGCTTGGATAGAATCACCGAAAATGAAAACAAAGCACCTCCATCCGCGATAATTCACGAGTTGGAGCTCGGGCTATCTGTCTTTTGCTGCTGCTGCGCCAGCATCCTCCTAGAAGCCGAGAGCAACGTCAGGTTCATAGGTGCCACGAGGAAGCTATGAAAAAACACGCACTGTCTCGCAGCTAGGATCATCTTCGCCTTTCGCTCTCGAAGACTTGCCTCCCGCTTCTCGGCGCTGTCCTCCCAAGCCGCCTTTCCACCGACCTCTTCGGGATCGACTTTCTCCGTCTCGACGCGTGATTGGAGGTTGTATCGTGTGATGAGGGAGTCTTTCTTCTTCGCGGCTGGGGGATTTGCGTTTCCGGCTGCTGCTGCTCGGTTGGCGGTGAGTTCGACGCGTGGGTAGATGGTGTAGTATGCTGCCGGTGGCTGGTGGAGAGACTAATATCAGTAGGGATAGGAAGGGGAGTAGAGGAATTCTACGCACTGCATCGAGGAAGCCGCGTTCGAGGATCTTGTTACTTGTGAGTTCGACACTACCGGTGCGCAGGAGGTCGTAGCGGATGTTATCGCTATGTGGGCGATGAGTAGGCTGTCTGAACACATTGTTTCAATGTACGCACGTAGGTATGTCCGGAAACATGTGAGATATTGTGTCGATCTGCAGGTCGATGAAAAGAAAGAACAGAGGTGGTAAGACCACGAGGCTTCGCGGGATAGAGAACTCGGCGAGCAGCGTACCATCTCCTGTGTGATGGGCTTGGGCCGGAAGCCTAGAGATTCTGCAGCTGAACGATCGCCTGAGCTTGTGCTGTCTGCAGAAGTAAATGATAATCATGAGAAATGCGGAGAACGTTGAGCAGGGAGTGCGCCAGTACCGGAGGTAACCCAACGGAAGAGGAAGACGATGACCGCGAACGCGACGAGGACATTAACGACTTCACCCATGGCGTGCTGTGTGTATAATTCCGAGAATGCGAGTGTTGTGCGAAGAGGGTGGGTAATGTAGAGGAGAAAAGGTCTTTGGATGTCGAGTGGGGCGATGGAGGAGGTCAAGTTACTCGATCACCTGAGCAGCGTGGGTCTGCCTGCCACCGCCGTGCCGACTTTTTATGGCGCTCCGCCATTCAACAGCTTCTCATCAACATCTCTCAATCATTTCCAACTTGAAACTATCAGCCATTGGGCGCACTCTTCCATCTGGAATTCCTTTGCAAAACTATGGTAAAATGGAGAGCAGCTTCTCTTGAGCCCCGAGGACGGCTCTGACTTTCGTTCGTTTTCGGACAACGTGCCACGCTTTCTTGCTGCACTGGGGCATTTATCTATGGTGTCGAGGTTCATTCTGTGCTCATAGAAACATCTCCCTTTCTCGGCAGACGGCAGGGAATTATGATATCGCTGAATACACTTCTGTGACCTTCTCATACAGCAAAGCTGTACGCTCTATAGCTCTACTGTGCTACAATGATACGCCGGTATGCCACATCGCTCCTTCTGCATATTAGAAGAACATGCTGTTCTAACTTTTTACCAAAGTATTCTCTGGACTGGCAAGTATGGAGACATATTGGCGTGCTCTATGCATTTTGATGTGCGTTTCAATCTCAGTTATTCTGCTGTGTTTCCCCTTGCGACGCGCCCTAAGGGACCGAACTTGTGCAACACTAGCGCCCTTATCAGCTAGTACCTATTAGTACGCTTTCGAGGCTACACACCAGTCGCGCCTGATGCTGAGTTGCTGTTCGTTCTATCTTTTCTCAGTCGAATTTCCTCGACAGTACTATGAGCGGTCAAGATTCTAAGGATGCGACTGGAAACTTATCAAGGGCTACTTACATCCAACTCACACCCGACCTTTAGACTGTTACTCTTTGCAGATCCGGCTTTGCTGCGCAGCGATTGAAATGATTGTTTTCGTTCTTGAATTTCAGGAGTTTCTCTTGCCAACGTACCACTCTTCACGGTTTTTCTGCTAAAAGTCGTCTTATGTTTGGTGGCCTCGAACTCAAGCCCCCAAGTCACAGAATATCGATGCTAACGCATTCCTGGCGTTAATCTACTTCGTCCGGTGTCCACCACTAAACCGTCTTTGTGGTAGTCATTGCTCCCTGCCTCTGTGCATTCGATACGTCTCTCAAGAACTCTGGGGCAGTCTCACGACCAGAACACTCTTCTTCGACATATTCCTCTTTGTGCAGGTTGAGCCCGTATCTTGTTCCAGGGTCCACCGCCTAGGACGTCATGTTTCCTGGTTTCAATACTAGTATCATGACTCAAGTACTCTGGGACAAATTCCTAATGCCCAGCCTTGAGCAATAGCTTCGATCATGCAGACATCCTCAATTTTAAATCTAGTGAATATGCGTAACATTTAGAAGCTGATGGCGTATGTACCTCTTTATACACTCATGTATGACGAGGGTCAACTGAAGAATCGACTCCAGAATATATTACGGAAAACTCGCGAACAAGTAGTTCTGTGTGTCCATGATGGGTGTATACGGAAATTCCCGAATGGCCCGCTTTCTACAGATATGGGAGCGTTAGCTCCAGCCTCTGACCACCACTACCTTCTTTTCCTCCACCAACATCCAGAGCGGTAAACCCAGAGCTTATACTGTATGAAGTCACACTGATGCGAACATGAGAAAATTGCCCTTTACCTTTCAAAATGGTTCATGAAGTCCGAGGAGCTGATTGAGGAACTTCGCGGACATGCTCAAGACCGCACCACGGATTGGTTGAATTCTCTTGAAGACTGCCGTCAGATTCCAACCTTTTCCATTGCATTTATCGATGGTGCGACTCAGAGCACAATAGTTGAATAACGGATGTAACACTTTTCCGTATTAACAGTGTCGGGCGCTGGAAAATCGACCCTCCTTAACTCGATCTTGGAAGGTTCGGATACAAGGCAGCGCACTCGGACGATTGTCATGCTGACACGCAATTTTTAATAACCGTGATCACACATTGGACTGTCTGGCTCCTACGAGTAGCCATCGAGGTTAGTATTTATCATGTTTCTTGGCTGTCCTGACAATACAGCGTCAGTCACCACTTCTGTTATTACTGAGGTTGCATGTCAAGTCGGACCGGGTCTGAGGGTGGAAATGCACTTCATGACGGAAGCGACTGGAGAGATGAAGTCACAGCTGTCCTCGGTGATATGCACGATAATAAAGGGCGAGACGGAAACCCCGGGGGGGACGCGGTGCAGTCATGGAAGACGACGCGTATAGCAGCCTGTTAGGTGTTCATCAGTTTACTGACTTTTAAAATGCTAGATATCACCTATCTATCCAGATAAATCTGTGAAAGATGCGATCAAATTCACCGTCGAGGAACTTATGGATCCTTCAAAATCGTATAGCAAGTACCGCTAATATTATTTTGCCATCCTTTGAACGCTAACTACCGATTCAAGTCCTTACGTCGGTCATCTGGGAACGGTAGAAGAGATTTCAACTAATAATATAACAGACTTTTCCAAAGCAATAGAAACATACGTCGGCGACGAGGATCCTTCGCCACTAGTTTCCAACGTCAAAAGTTTCTATTGCTCTGATGTTCTCTCCAATGGCGTCACTTTGGTTGATTGACCCGGAATATTAGATATCAATACTGCGAGATCTAAAGTAGCCGGAGAGTATATCGAGAATTGTAAACGTTTCTTTATTGTTGCTCCTATAACTCGGGGAATCGATGATAACACAACATCCAGTATCTCCTATGCTCCAACTGCTGTTGAGAAACTACAGATTGACTCATCTAATTCCAGATGCTCTCGATGTTCTCAAGTCTCAATTGAAAAGTATGTCACGGCTGTCCTTTTTATTTCCCGCCCACTTACTTATTTGATGATAATTATCTTTACTCAGTGGGTAAGTGTGTTTAATATTGATCCATAGTTAACAAGCACGTAAATCGTCTCAGATAGATTTTAAGTTCTCGTATCTTCCAAAACTAACGAAGGAAAAGGTATAAACCGTCGAAGATATCGTTAATCTGTGACTTTCAGCTCTTTCGCTTAAAACAACGGTCATTAAGTTTGACAATTGCTCCAGTGACAAAATCGACTGCGAGGAGGTTATCCGCTTGATACCAGACCTTTCAGGCCACCTTGATTTGAGGCGGGTGGATGATTCACTCGAAAAAAATGACGAAGTGATCAATACGACTGAGACAATATTGAAATCTCTGGCGGAGAAGTGTGAAGGTATTCATGTCATTTTTCATATCATATTATCATCTCACGGCGCTATATGTAACATTCTACCTAAGAAATTCTCGAGCTCCATTTGATTTCAGCTCCAAAGCTAATAGGTCGGGAAATAAGCGGAGCCTTGGAGCTCCCGATAACGAGAATAGACTGGCTAAGCATCCAAGGTAAGTGAAGTAAATTTATGTGTTAAAATATTGCATTCACGACACCTATTTCGTTCGAAGAATGGAGGGCCTGGTCGGCGAGTCTTTAGCTTCAAACATGTACGAAGCACCCGGTTTACCGGGGAATGAGCTATCCTTGTTAAAGAAAGAACTGGAAATTCGTCGCCGTCAAGATAAAGCAAGCAAAGATCTTCATAATCTGAAATTATTGCAATCTGAGCTCAAACTCAAGCGCACATCAGTTTGCTCTCAGCACATTTGTCTACGATCCTTTCCTCACATGATTCCTTAGGAAATCCGTGAACACCCGCAGGAAATACTCGCAGAGGAGTTCGGCGATGAAGCAGGTATTCTTTAAAATTGGGCATGTCTATGAAACAACTAATCGACTATTTACTTCTAGACGAAGGTAAAGGTTTTACAACGTCGTCAAATATGCAGCTGGATGCTGAAGACAGTAGATTCGGCCAAATGCTCGCTTTTTATAGTATCATCTTACGACTACACGAAGACTTATAATAAGAATTTATCTCGTTCACTGTTTATTCTAGATTTTTATTGCTGACGTAAATGTAGAACGATCAGACGAAAAGGATTGTTTTATAAGTGCTAATGACATAGAAATACCCTCGTTGCAGGAGCATTGTCGAGGAATTTCGCCCCCGGAAATGGCAAAATGGACATTCAACGCCTTCAGTGCCTTGCTTGCGTCGGCTGAGTCGATAATCGAACTGCCTCGCAGCAAAACCGGAATGATTGTGAGAATTAAAGCACAAATGTAGAAGTCGTTTCATTTTCTGCTGGTGAAAGTACTGTTCAGCAGGCAGGTTTCGTATATTTTGCATGGTGTAATTTTGTGTAAAAGTTTAAGAAAATATTTGAGGATATAGAAATGATCCACGGAATCGATTCAAAGCAAGCTTGGGCGATTTTTGTCAGAGGGGCAAAAATGGTATGTTCATTTTCAGTGTCATAAGTATGACGAAGATACTGAGATCGCGAAGGCCATTGAAAAAGCTGTCCCTATCACCAAGCAAGTCAATGGTCTGCATTTTCAGAGCTTTCGATATAGTGAGTTATATATTAGGGATGCTCACAGTAACGTTTTTCGGCCGTTTTTGGCCTGTTTTTCGTCTCATTTTTTGTTCATTTTTACTGCCAGGAAAGAAAAGTTGGCGGTAAAAATGAAAGAAAAATGAGATGAAAAATGAGATGAAAAATGAGCCAAAAACGGCTACTGTGAACCTCACCATTATTTCTCTGGAAAGAACCTCTTCTGATTAACGATTTCTTTTGAAGTACTTCGACAAGGAGGTGAAGGGAAAAAGCGTGACCTCAACGCAAAATTACTCGAAACTTTCGTTCAAACCGTGACTCCGTCATGGCATGCCGTATTTTCAACAGATCTCCCCGAAAATGTCTCGCCTGCAGTACAGCATATTTTACGAGGCTAACTGGATGAAGTAGTGTCATCTGGTCCCACGAGTCTGGCAGATCAAGCAGGAATTTAAGCAGAGACGACGCACAAGGGTATTTTCAAGATGTCCAGAAGACATTCGATTATCAGCGCAAATCAACCTCATGCCTGCTTGCTCCGAAAGTAAAGTGTATAATGGCGGATGGTTATAAAAACGCTCTCAAATACAGCAGCAAAGGGAGTTCTAAAGGTAATATTAGATTTTCTGCAAAGACAAGCGCCTTATTAACGGAACACACTACGTACTACTAGAATCATTTGATTGGGTACACTGATATGGTAAAGAAGGTTCTATTCAACGATCTTGCCAGATATCTTTTAGGAATTGTTCAGGATATTGCCAACACAGTTGGAAATACATTGGGATCATCTTTGAAGAAGCTTGCTCACAAGATTAGTGCTACGCTCTCATGCAAGCCTATCAATACTTTCTTGATATAACAGTCATGTTAGGCAAGATTTAGCATCTCAGGTCTATGGGACGCACAGCCTGACATCCCGCAACCTTGAGTCGACAAGGCGAGGGATCTCGAATACTGGCTCCCTACGCTACAAAATGGCACAATAATTCATCAAAATGGGTGTCATTTTTGAATGGCGAGCAAAGTACATAATTTGATTGATGTTATGTCTTGAATCGATAGCTAGTAACACTACACATTTACTGGGGCTACAAGAATTCATTTCAAAGAGTGATAGGAGGCCGGGCCGGACTTGCATGAAGCCATGTGGCGGCATTATTTAATTACACGTGACCGTGTACTGGTCGCGTACTTTTAGAGTTTCACACGCTGGTCACCACTGAAAATTTTGAGCGCCCCTTCCACTTTTGCAGTTCATGTCCAAAGCTGACGCGACACAGAGGCTAATGGAGTCGTCCCACGAAAAAGTTATTCAAGAACTTCCAACGTTGATTAGTAAGATCGAGGCCCTGGTAGACCGGCTCCACTGGATGAGTGACGAGCGGAAGATGGAGTGGCAGAACTCCCTTGCAGAGTGCCGGAAGGCTCCGAGCTTCGTCGTTGCTCTTCTGGGAAGTACGTGATTGCATTATTAACGAGACACCTACAACTTTTTCCTGCACCGATAGGAACGGGGGCAGGCAAGTCAAGTCTCGTCAATGCCATCTTGGAATGTATGTAACACACTCAGTCCTTTAACATGAATTTGAAAATTTACTCGTAATTTGACACCCGTTTGCGCTACACGCAGCCGATCTTGTTCCTACAAGTGGTAATCGAGGTGTGTAAATATCATCTTTATATTTCTTTTCGCAAGTGCATTAACATATGACCTCAGCTACTACCTCTGTTATCACGGAGATACTGTACCACGACAAACCAACACTGAAAGCGGAGGTTCATTTTATATCAGCAAACGACTGGCGAAAGGAAGTTGCAGCGGTCCTAGGCGACATAAAGGATGACATAGGAAAAGGAGGCAATCCTGGCCGAAATGCACAGGAGGCATGGAAAAAAGTATGACTTCCTATAGACCCATTACCGGAGAACGGTCATCGGTGTAGTCTCCGCATCGTGACATTTGCCTTCGACGATTTGCTGATGAATTTTAAAATACCTTAGATATGCCCGGTTTATCCTAGTATTCTATCAGCAAAAATTGCTGCCAATATGAGTGTGGACGAACTGCTAGATCCTGCATTGAAACATAGCAAGTACTATCCACATTCCTATCAGTGTTTTAAAGCTGAATGAATTCAGGCCCTTACACTGAATTCCTGGGAACAGTGAAAGAAGTTTCAGCAGATCATACCGCTGAATTTTCCAGGATAATAAAAGAATACGTTGGAGAACAGGGACCATGGCCGTTGGTCTCCAACGTGAAGATTTTTTGCCGCTCCGCTGTTCTTTCCACTGGAATTATTCTGGTAGACCTACCAGGTATGTCAGACATCAATTCTGCGAGGTCTAAAGTTGCTGGAGAATATATCAAAAATTGTCAACATCTATTTCTTGTTGTGGACATAACTCGAGCCGTTGACGAGAAGACGACATCCGGTACGAAATTTAGTTTGCTGACAGTTATAAAATCATTTTAAAATGGATAACCTCAGAGATACTTGGAGTTTTGAAGCCTCAGTTGAAAAGTATGTCATTGCATTCTATTTATTTGATCTCATTTTTAAGTATATCTGACCATAATGGCCATTGCCTCCTTAGTGGGTAGGCAAATAATGGAGTATAAAATGTATTCATAACCTAATAAGCATCTAATCTCTCTTAGATGGGTTGTAAGTACTTCTAAGCTTTCTGTTATGCTCAGGAAGCTCATTCATGGGCAGGTACACATGGTCAAAAGTAACATTCATTGGTAACTCAACCTTCCCCTGCCAGCTGTAGTAATGAATTAATGTAGTCTTCTTGATGTCATCCAGTGACTAAATCTGAAGCTGTGAACTGCGAGGAAGTTCTCCGTTCTCTGCCAGAGCTTTCGGAGAATCTTACATTGCAAAATATATATGAGGATCTTGCAGAATGCGCTAACGACATCAAAACTACTCGTGAACAACTGGAGTATATAAAGCAGAAATCCGATGGTATTTGATTCCTACTGATTCTCTTTTATATTTTATGATATTTACTTTACACATCATTTCAGAACTCAATCTGCGCAAAGCTTTCAAAAATGCTGAGACCAACATCCAAAAACATATTGTTGTCGTCAAGACGGAAGAGCGAGCGAAGAAGCGGGGTCTAGAAGACTCTCATTGTGATGACAATAGGGTGTTGAAGCATGCAAAGTAAGTGATGTGTCACAATTGCTATGAATTCATGTTCATCATATTATATATTCTTGTTCCAAGGACTGAGAGTTCTACGGATGAACCCCCTGCCACTTTGGAGATACATAGTGCTGGAGTTTCACAACAAGCCCACGACACCTTGTTACAAGAAGAATTGGACAATAGTGAACATAGAAATGAAGCGAACGAACGCCTTCAAGAACTGCAAATTTTACAGCGAAAAATCAATCTCAGATGCAAAGCATTTTGCTCGTTGGAACGCTCGAAGGTTTGTTTACAATATAATTATATATTTTGCTTGATTCTTACATTTTTCCTTAGGACACTCGTGAACACTTCCTAGATATGCTTCGAGAAGAGTTCAGTGATGACAAGTCAGGTACCGATAAATTTCCCTACCTCACTTTTACAGCCATTGATAGACTTTCCCTTAGATGATGAAGGTAACTTGGTATTATTAACATCAAAAGACCGTGCTGAAAGAGGGCAGATTCGTCGGTGCACTCCATCTTTTTCGTATCTTCTTGGGATTACAAAACAATCTGTCGTAAGGCTTTCTCAGATTTACCTGCGCCATTCCAATTTAATACGTACATTTATTTACAGGAGAATCAGAACCCGAAGAACACGCGCAGTGCTTTATAGAAGCTAAAGACACTGGCATTCCGGCCTTGCAAGAGCATTGCCGCAACCTTTCTTCCTGCGAGAGAGCAGGATTTGCCCTTCATGCGCTAAACATCTTCAAGACATTGGCTGATTCGATTGTTCACCTCTTAATTCCGACTTCGCAGCAGGAAAAGATTGCTCGTAAACATTTGGCAGACTTCTGGAGAAAAGAACCGAATACTGTGTGTGCTCTGCTGCGGAAGGTAGTGTAAAAGCGGTAAATTTGGCCTCTGTTCTTACTAACGAAAGCTGGTAAATTTAACAGAAATTTGACAAAGTAGTCCAAGATGTCGTAAAGGATCTGCGAAGTAGGTTCGACGAAAGATTACATCAATCGTGCCTTGAAGGAGTAGTAGCGGTACGTGTGTCAACGATATACGTATAAAAATCTAGAGACTCAAATTAGCATAGGCTAACGCAAAAGCTGTTCCTACGGTCGACGAAATACAAGACTCCATGAAATGGCAGAGTCTGCGAGCGGGTAAGCTATTAAATATCTCCTCCATCGAGAACAAGCTGTTTTACGGGGAAATAAATTGTAAAGCATTCCGACGTGACGGCGAATGGAATGATTGGAATATCAATGCATCCCTGCTGGAGCCATTCGTTTCAAATGCCACAAAATCCTGGCTCTCTGTATTCGAAACCGACCTCTTCACCAAGACCACCCCGGTTCTAGAGAAAATTATCCGCAAGCAACTTGACAAAGTGGTCGACTCTAGCCTGGATGGCTATAAAAACCAGACACGGGTTCAGGCGAATACGACGTATAATGCTACTGTGGTGACGCTGTCAGGGATTATCGAACAGGTCAAGAGGACGATGGCTATTCAGCAAAAGCTAGCCTCGCGCACACTTGCTCCCGCAGTCCAGTCCAAATTGGAGGTGGCTTATAAGACTGCTCTTTGCAGTTTCAGTGGCAGAGGTTCCGTTCAAGAGCAAAAGGCAATTCGAATTGTACATATATCCATAGATTTAGACTAACGATATTTTTTTAACAATTCCCTAGTTTTACTTCAGTACATTCGTAAATCAGGAGAAAGAGGACCTGTTCACCGGTCTCGCGGATTCCCTGCTGAAAGCTGTCTATGAAGCAGCAGATAAAGTAGGCAAAAAGTTGGACAGGTCTCTAATCAAGCTCAGTACAACGGTCAGCGTCACGATTATACTCATTCTCATGCTTGGATTTAATTGTTAAAATGTATTTTAGGTTGGCGTTGGCCTTGCAGGTCTATGGGAGACGCAACCTGACACACCGCAGCGCATCAAAGCAAGAGAAGAAGCGCAGAAATTGGTTGTTGAACTAAACAAAATCTGCAAGGAGGCTGCAAAGTGGCCAGTTTTAAATCCAGAGAAGGGTAATTAAACAATGCAACGCTCAAGTCAAGTAGTCGAGGATTACTGAGACTTATTTCCTAACGTGTTTGCTATACAGAAGCTGAATCTGGAAGAGATATAATCATGGAAAGCGACGAAGAAGAGCTCAGTGCAGTAGAAGAAGAGGATGAAGGAGATACAATCATGGAAAGCGACGAAGAAGAACCCAGTGCAGTGGAAGAAGGGGATGAAGAAGACTCCGATGAGAAAGACGACAAAGGAAAGGGTGAAGAAAACGAGCAAGACTCGAATAATAATGCCATGAGAATGAGGTCCGAATCGACAGGACGGGCTTCAAGTTCAGATGACGACGACGGAATGGAAGAATATCAGCCCTTACGGTGGCCCCAGCGGGCCCAGCGGGTGGCACGAAGGCGACGAAGGCCCCAGACTCAACGTAAACTATGACGGGGGAGATCTTTTTTCGCAGAAGACTCTGACTAGATGTGAACCGCTACTTAATAGATTCTTGCCTTAATTATGTTTCTTAGTGAACGATAGGCCAGGATTACTCTTTACCACTGTGCGATCCAGTCAGCTGCGGTGGAAATGTGTACCAATAGTAGCTACTATGTTCTGCAGTTTGAAGAAGAGGGTGGTTTATCAGGTAAAAATCGGATATAATTATATCGAGTGATGAAGATTGAAAATGTAGACTTGACATCAAATATCAGTAAGATGTTTTAAGAAGGAATCATCATAAATCGATGAAAGGCATCCAATTTATACTCTATGAACCGGAACCCATGGAACATTGCATGATGACAGCCTGAAATAAATAAATATCCCTCAATGAACGCGGTAGAATATAAAAAAACATTAAACTCCAAGAATCTCCGGAATCACTAAAAACTTTCCAAACCCCGCGTCCACTCCGAAGACCCAGCCGCCCAGTCGCGTCGACGCGTCAACATCACGTGCCACAACACCTTCCCGCATTTGGGAAACGACGTCGTGTGGTGCGTCGTCGTCTGCACGGCTCTTAACAGCAAGTTACAACTGTCAACCCACACCGGGGCATCCAAATTCACGCAGTCCGCTGTCCGCTGTCCACTGCGCTTTCTTTTCCTTGCTTGGTTTATATTCCGCCTGCTTGGGTTCAGATCCGCCCCCCTTGACTGGAATCGAAAAAGAATTTGGGCGATAAACTCGCCTTTAGACTGAGGAAACAAGAAATAAGCTCAGGATCGCCCTAGCATACCCTTGGTCTAAACCCGCACACGCACCCCACTAGACGACCACCCATGTCCCTCGCGAAGCTCACCTCCCTCTCCACCAAAACGCTCTCCCTCCTCCTCGAGCGGCAGCGCCTCCAAACCCTCCCGTCCTTCTCCTCTCCACCCCCAGGGTCCAATCCGCTCTCCTCCCCTTCCCCCAACGGAAATGCAAACGGGAACTCGCTCCACCTACGACAAATAACGCAACACCTCGCGCAGCTGCGGAAGGGCATTCTGGAATTAGAAGCAAGGGAGGGGAAGGAGAAGGAGGCGGCGGTGCTGTTGCGGGGGCAGTATGAGCGGATGAGGGGGATGTTGGGCGTGGATGGGGAGGGAGTGCCGAGGTGTGTTCTGCTTTTCTCTTCTTTGTTTATTGGGAAAGGTTACTGATGGTCTTCGTTCTTCAGCTTGGAACCCGAGCCAGAACGCCCACAAGCAGATGTAGAGGCGGGCAGCTCGTCGTCGAAGGAGAGCCTCCTCCCCGCACCGCCCCTTCCGCTCGTGAAAGACGTAGGATTTACGCCGTATACGGATGACCCGGAGCAGGGGCTCCCGGAGCCGGGGGTCATGCTGCAGACGCAGCGGCTGATGATGGACGGTGCGTGGCGGGACTTCTCCATTTCCATCTTTCCTTCGTTGCCATATCTTTATAGGCAACGTTCCTTCCTATGCGCTACGTGCATTATGTGCACTGGCTGACTCTATACATCGCCTGCTATGTGCATTGGCTGACTGTGCGCTCCTGCATTACAGAACAAGACCACCACCTCGACCAGCTCTCGCACTCCATCACGCGGCAGCACCATATCTCCCTCCAAATCAACGACGAGCTCGACGTGCACGCTGGCTTACTAGAGGAGCTCGACACGGATCTCGACCGCACGGGTGGGCGGCTGAGCGGCGCACGGAGACGGCTGGATCGCGTGGCGAAGGGGGCGAAGGAGAATGGTAAGTCCTGCGATTTTTTTGGGTTTGGGTTTATGGAGCTGATAAGATTGGGGTGTAGGCTCGACTGTGATGATTGCGCTGCTGATACTGGTATTGCTGATATTGATTATCGTGTTCAAGACGTAGTGCTGGTGTTCATTGCATTGCATTTTTTCTTCTTCGAGTGTCCATTGGAATTCATTCATATTCATATTTATGTACTTGTACGATATACATACACGCCCGCATTCTATCCATCCATCCATCCATCCATTCTAGTTTGGTATCAATTCTACGCCTGTGCCACGCCCAAAATGCCCCAAATCGCCTTCCCCAGCACACTCACGCCATCATTGCGCCAGAACCGCCGGCGCTCGGCGTCCGCAGCAGCCTCGGCGTCAATGACACCCGACCCCGCGCGCTGTTCAACAAGCCCAGACACAATGGGCTCCGTGAACTCTGGGTGCCCCTGCACGGTGAAGATGTGGATGTCGCGCAGGTGCTCGCTCGGGGTGTTGGTGGGGTTGGCGAAGCGCACCATGCCCTGGTTCGGGGACAGCGCGGTCGAGCCGAGCAGGTGGAAGTTGGGCGGGAGAGCCGGGACATGGTCGCGGTGCATCTCTTGGATGCTGAGTTCCTGGGTGGCGAGGAGCTGCTGGGCGAGGGGGGTGAGCTGCAGGGGGGTGGGCCCGATCTCCCAGCGCCCGCCATTGGGGACGCACTCGCCACCGAGGGCACGTGCGATGATCTGGTGTCCGAAGCAGATGCCTAGATGCAGGGGTGTTAGATGAAATGCTAATAGACGATAGAAGGCGGGGAAGAGAAGAGCGGGAATAGGAATATAGGAAGACCGCGGGGAAACGCCGCACCAATGAGTTTAATCCCGGGTTTGGCATCTGCCACACGGGCGACGAAGGCAGTGAGCTTGTTTATCCACTCGACGTTCTCGTACGCGGACGCGGCTGATCATCGGGTCGGTAAACATGGGTGGGGCGGAGGGGACAGGGATGTACCTGAGCCTGTGAGGAGGATTGCGTCGTAGGACTCGAGCTGGGCGTCGGACGGGTACTCCTGCTTGGTGACGACATCGTATGGGTCGAGGGTGTACTGGGCGGGGGCTGGGAGAGAGGCGTCGAGGAAGCGGGAGAAGACGGCGTCATAGTCGCCGTGCTCAGCGTAGACTCGACCGGAGAGGTTGCCGCAGACGAGCAGGGCGATGGCGATGGGGGGCGACATGGAGGAGATAAGATGGTCAGTGCTGACGTCAAGTGGAATGTTTATTTTGGGCGTCAGTCGTGGCGGGGACAGGAATAGGATGCAGCAAGTTTAGAGTACTGGTAGCATGCTGCCACACCCAATGGGCCAACAGACCACCTGCTATTCGTACGCCGTGGACACGTAGCACCCGCGAGCACGAGGAACAACGACGGCTTTTTCCTGGTTTCTGGCTACCCTCTGATTCCTCCTTTGTTCGCTAAACGGCATCCAGCGACATATTCCCTGCTATCCGCCTGCAATTGTCCGTGCGCATCCGCTTCCTTGTCGCCAATTCCAGGAACACCCTGCGTGTCCAATTATACCCGCCTTCCTAATATAGCCTCGGGGTTTAAATCCCGTGCCTGAATTCAAAGGCCTTCTGCTTTCAACACAGAATATCACAACTCCAATACTGCCCTTCTCCTCCAGCCCCCTTTCCCTCGACATGGCAGACGACGACCCCCAGCTGGTCGTCGATCCTCACCGCCCCCACAACCGCCTCCTCCTCTACAGCTTCGCCGCTGCCGCCGTCCTCGCTGGCTCTGCCTTCTTCTGTGGCACCCGCGTCATGATTTCACGCCGTCGTGTCACGCAGAACCAACAACGGATCCAAGGCGCTAACACGGACCCTGATCCTGCACTCGACGCCCTGCTTCAAAAAAGCCCCCTCAGGTCCCTCCCCGCGCCAGACAACGGCGATGCCGACTCCAAGGAGGCCAAAATTGCCCGCTCGAAGGAACGTCGCAGGCGGGGCAAAGACCCCGTCAAAGAGATCCTCAAAAGCGGAAAGAAGCTCAAGATGCCTACGAAACCCACGAAACCCAACGACGAACTGTCCCCCTATAGTGTAGACGACCACGCCAAAGAGCTGCAACAGCAGCAGCAGCAGCTCATGCACTCCCCGCGCACCCGCAAGCTCTCCAACGACGGCTCCTCCAGATCCGTCTCCGCCGCCTCCACCACCTCCAGCCGCGCCGACGCCGCCGGCGGGGGGCATACTACCGACTGGACCATCGTCTCCTCGCAGCGCTCCAAGGAGTCCTCCGCTCAGGGGGCCGACGAGCTTGCGTACTCGACGCACACACGCTCCACCTCCGTCTCCGTGGCGTCCGAGTCGATCACGGACGAGCGCGAGCAGCCCACCCCGGAATCACAGACGTCTGAGCTCCCGAGCGAGGCGGCGCAGGAAGAGCCGGGGGCTGTTCCCACGGATGCGCTGCCGGCTACTGCTGCGCCGTATACTAGCCCCAGAGGAAGGACCGAATCTGCGACGGACCGGTGCCCGACGCCCACCCTCCCGCAGGAGCCGCTGCCCCCGGTGCCAGTGAAAGAGAAAGCGAAGGAGAAGACCAAGACCAAGACCCCAGCGACTGGGAAAGCCCCCCTCGCTGCGACGCGCGACCCATGGGAGTGGGACGGACAGAGTTCCAGCGCGGCTCCCACGCCCGCGACCGAGCGGAAGGGCCTCCGGCACGCCACGAACCCCCCCAACGGTACTGCCGGCAAACGGGCACCCTCGCAGGCGTCGTCGAGCTCCCGCCCCGGGTCGTCCTCGTCCCACATGCAGGACGACACACTCGTCTTCGCCACGCTGAACCACACGCACACAGGCCGGCCCTCGACGCCCAGCGACCCCGCCCCGCGCCCCGTGGTGACCAGCCCGCGGCGCGCTCCAACCCCGCGCAGGGCCCCGACGCCGAATAGTGTGGGGGGTAGCGGGAGCACGCCGCCCCCGTCCCTGTCTGTGCAGACGCAGCTCGCGTCGATGAAGGGCGCGCTGGAGGCGGCAAGGCTGCGGGAGGACAAGATGAAGACAGATATGGAGCGCGTGGGGAAGGAGCTGGATGGGATGCGGTGGGAGTATGGGGCGTGGAGAAGGAGGGAGCTGGAGGTGGGTTTACTTTCTTTTCTTTCGAGTTTTCGGATGTGATCGCTGATACGTTGCATTGGGGTGTTTTTAGTTACAGGGCCAGATCCACCATCTAATGCACCAACTTCAATCCTACAATGCAGTCTTTGCCTCTGTCAATGGGGTCCCGCCTCCCTCCCAACAACAGCAACAACCCCCAACCGCCAGTAGCACCCCCGCCTCCAGTCCCATCCACCCGTCTCCCTCCAACCAGCCCCCCCAACCGCCCCTCCATTTACAAATGATGCCCCCGCTCCCCCCGCCACCCATGATGTCCCCCGGGGCCCTCCTCTCCCCCATCGCGGGCATGCTCTCCCCCCTCGCGGGCATGCTCTCCCCCCTCGCGGGCACCCAGTCCGGGCCGCACACCCCGTTTTACGCGTACCCGCCGTACCTCCCCAGCCCACCCGTGATGCAGCCCCCGCCCCCGCAGCATTTTGCGATGATGTACCCGCCCGTGCCGCCCAATGCCAATGGGGCGGGGGCGGGCAATAGGGCCGGGAGCAGCAATACATCGAGCGCGGCGGGGAGCTCGGGCTCCGGGTCGCCCGACATAGCTGGCTCGCCGACTGGGGTGGGCGTGGATAGGGGGCGGAGGAGGACGCGCGCGGTGGGAGTATGGGACTCCGAAGGTGGCGAGGGGTGGGAGGGCACGCTGGAGGAAACGACGGGCGCGAGGCGCGGGACGACCACGGAGGAGGACGACGAGTCCGCGTCTACCTCCGCCCCTGGCGCTAAGAGGCAAAACGGCGTCAACGCAGAAGAGGAGGACGACGAGGGGGATGATAGTGGAAGCTACGTGAACGAATTCCTGGCAGATGCGATCCTCAAGCGCCCGGGGAGCATCGGCTTGAAGCGGCGCAAGAGTAATTTGCGCGTGGAGGAGGAGGTGGATGAGCATACAGAGTTTACGTTCCCTTCCTTGTCGGATTTGGGGAACGTGCGTGCGGGGAAGCGGGTGGTGCGCGAGGAGGCGGGGCGCGGGGCGGAGGAGGGGGTCAGGAGCGCGGGTATGGAGGAGAGCGCGGGGGAGGGCGTTGCGGGAGGGGCCGGGGGAGATTATCTCGATGCGGGGGCAAGTGCTACGGCTGTTCCGCTGCCTATGCAGGAAGCGCGGGCGGCAGAAGGGGGAGGAGAAGACGAGGAGGAAGAGCGTCTGAAAGAAGTCACGCCCAAAGCGTCTAAGCCAGAGGAAGGCGAAGACCTCGGGCGTCCGCCTGGCTAGTCTTCCTTCCCGTCGGCGCACCTTTCTTCCCTCCCTCCCTTATGTTTCCTCTCTGGACTCTTCTCTTTCCTTCTTTCCTTCTCTTTTCAAGTTCTTTTCCTTTCCAGCATATTTCCTCGATCCTGCACAACCAATCAACCCAAGCAACCAATCAGCCATTATTCTCAAGATTCTCTCAGCAGACACCCCCGCACACACATACATATTCATATTGATAAGTTTATTCGCGCATACATATACTTCCCTCTTGGCTCTGTTTCATGCATTCCTCCCCTCCTTCCCGTTCCTCATTTCGCCCTTCATTTGCCATTCACCCCCCCCCCCCCCACCACTACCCCCGTCTCCCCTTAACACCGAGATTTTTACATTCCTTTTGTGCCATACCGTCCCTCACGACGCCTTCCCCCCTCTTTTACGTGCCCAATACATACCCATTTACATGAAATAAGCCACACCTATATACCTAGTACCATTACATAGCCTCTCTCCGTAAACGACCCCTCTACCTCGCTCTTCCTATGTTGCCTATATGAACGCACCTCTGTATACTTGGTTGTGTTACTTAATAGAAATGCAAAGAAGTTGTTATAGCCAGTTCTGCGGTTTGCTGGGAAGCAATATTTTCCTTGCTCATATGTACAGGTTCTGAAAATGTGCACGCGTAGTGCAGCCGTACAGATCTAAACCTGAACCGACAGTACATAATGGATCTGTAACGCTTCACCATTCCCCTGCAACGGGTGAAAAATAGCCATCAATAATCCCGCACATTGTCGAGCTCTCGCCGCTTGACGGTCTGCATAGAAACACGGGTTCCTTTGATCTACAAGCATCATGCTCCAGAAACCCCAGCCTTCAGTGAGAAGAAACACATTACGACGATCATTTAGTAGCCGTAATAATCACCATATGGATGCTTGTCTACATGCGCACGATTCAGAAATTAGCTAACTGTACCACCGCCTGAAGAAGTGAGAACTCACAGCACCACCTGATCGCCGTGTGCTGAATATGCCAGCAAGAATAGCCAGGCTAGGTCATACCTACTATCGGAAGGATAACCGATCCAGATTTCTTCGGATGCTTGTCGGAGTATGTTGCGATGCTTCGCATCGTCGTATGTATGTCACTGGAACAGCGTTCGTCTTGGGAGAGGATCAAACCGGCGACATCGGAGAGCGGTCACATGAAGAGAAACCATTGCATTACGCATAGTTAGGAGATGGTTTCAGAACTGACATTAGCCTTCTCCACGAACGGCGACCCGTGGTTTACTAATGAAGATGCCAGGCAGGAATTATCGATGGGCCAAAGTTATACTTTGACCAGGAGAAAGTTTGGCCAAAAAAGATCCCCGTGGTCTGGCCATTCGAAAAGCACTCTGGTAGATTATCCCAGAATCTCCCCGCGGAGGTGATCTGCGCTGAAGCCAGTTAAAAGAATTCAATACTGATATCGCTTGAAGTATAACGAGTGCCATGAATGCCCCAAAGATCATCCGGTCTTGTCTTAATTTAGCAAAGATTTCGGAGTCCCGGGAAGTATACAGGAAAAGTTTTCAAGCAGTGTTGATGAGAGATTTGGAAGACACATCGAAGAGAAAAGTGGAGTCCAACTTGTTACTCAACCGTCACCCAACGACGCGTGCTAGTCCCGCATTATTTGGCAAGCACGTTAGATACAAACAAGCTTTCAGCAACCTAGCAAACATTGCTCTTTCCAAGGACCTTTCGAACTTCCCCGCCATGGACGACACTCCTCCGCCTCCATCTGAGCACTCTCCGCCTCCTCCACCTCCTCCAGCGCACACAGGGTCACCTACGGACTTTCTCAAAGGAGTTGTCGGAAAACGTGTGATTGTCAGACTGTTGTCTGGGGTAGACTACAGAGGCAAGTTTCGATGCTTCCGCTGTTGGCCCTTACCTGACTCTCTTTTATGGGCAGGTGTGCTTTCGTGTTTGGATGGATACATGAACATTGCGTTGGAACAGACAGAGGAGCATGTCAATGGGATTGTGACGAACCGATATGGAGATGCTTTTATCAGAGGCAATAATGGTACGTGCATTTTGTGGCTTACGCGGTCAACGAGATTCTAAGAAGCGTCTTCAGTACTGTATATATCAGCTGCTGAGCCTATTTGAACCATGGATGTTCTGCATCAAGACTAGGAGCGCTTGTGGCTGACACCTTACTGAGGCTAACGTCGCGGAAATTGGAGTTCGTTTGACTTCGAGAACCAACTATCGAATGACTTCAGGCTCTGTTCATGATTGGACTGATATCTCAGCTACCAGGTATCCTTCACTGAATTGTATGACTCGTACAGAAGGATAACTACGCGGTATTCATGCATCGGATATCAAACGTTCATATGTACCGCAATCAGATGACGCCCATGTCGATTTTATCACTCATAGCGGCTGTGACCAAAAGCTGGCACCGACAATCCGCAATCCAGGTGTCGAGCTCTTGCTTCGCTACGAGGTGCTCAGGGCTATCTGATTGCTTCTTCCATAATACCTCCATGCCGACATGAGGCTGTAAGAAAGTTGACTTAAGGAACGAATGCTTTTGAAGTTTAGGTGATAGATGTGGTAGCTGTCTCTAGAGATCACCGAAAACGATGCGAAGATCTCCCCACCGCGTTGGCTGCTTCGTCGAGAATGTTCAGAAGTGATTGAGCAAGGTGTGAGAACAAGTCTTGCTTGACCCTCTCAATGAACTCTTTGAAGCACCCCTATCAGAAAAACTATGAGCAAGGGAACAAGCAACAAAGTGCACAGCAGGTATCGGAATCATATCCACTTTCTGAAGTTCAAAACTTCCCTGACCTTAGCCGTTGCATTTCAGTGCTTCATCGTAGCCACTGGAAAGCTCTTACAGACAGTCGACAATCGGGGAGAGCGAGTGGGAAGCTTCTTCATGTTGAGCATCCAGAGTGTGCCTTACTCTGTCCATGATCGCAGGGACGATTACGCAACTGTTAGATTAACATTGGAAATTAACAGTCTGAGCATTACATGAAGTGAATATGTGATAGACGTGACGCGCTGAAAGGGATTGATGAATAAGAGACTGATATAAAACCGATATGAAGGACTGAGCTTACTTACTATAGTTCCTCCTGCACAGGTAAGTCTGCATCAGTCAACCCAGATTTAACGCCACCCGTATGCTGATGAAGGTTTTAGTGGTCCCATGCTCACCTGATGAAGGAATAGGGTCGGAACTAGTTATTATGAGCCTTCCAGCAGCTGTGGATGATGACCAGATCTTAGCCCAAGGTAATAAACTCCACGATGCATAATAAAAGCTTGAATACAATGTTTTAATATTCGGCAAATATAACACAATGTAATTGTTGTTCCTGTTCTAATACAAGTGCCTCTTCGAATACATACTGGAAAAGAGAATTCAGTGTTGAGAAACCAAGAAAGAACGAAACTCACTTTCTTATTCCCACGTAGCTCATAGCAAGCGTATCCCCTGTGAGCATTTAACTCGCGTACACATGGCTTAAGCACTTTACTCTCGATAGCCGACTCTGGCGCATGATATCCAAAACTCTGATCCTCCCTCTTCACTCCATCCCAGAGGACCGAGATCGCACTCTGCGCAAGCCAGAAGTTTCAACTTCGGTTCTGGCAGGAAGTTTGTATTGGCGTATCATGTGGAGCAGACAGAGCAGGCTTACCTGAGGGATCCCGCGACTGTACTGGACGCGAGAATCCGATATTCTCGAATTGCATCGGGGAGGGCGTTATCAGCCACCACTGAGTCGTCTCTGGAGGGGTTGGAAGAGTGGGCAGAAGGGGGCTCTTTGGATGATCAGCGGGCTCCATCTGTATCGGATTGCACGTCGCGAAGGTTAGCAAGAAAGATGCCGATGATGATTCTGACCAATACTTACCTGAACGCTGGCGCGCTCGACCCATTTGCCGATCCCCTGCTTCAGAATGATGCTTCCACAGTCTGGTCGCGGGCACAATAAATCGAATTTGTTGACTGAGACGCCGGGCCGCGCTACCTCGGTCGTCATGATATCTGCTAGGCCATTCGGGAACGCGGAGAGGAGGGTTCCTTTGGGCCTGCTACGTGACGATTGGCTAAGTGCTTCCCAGAGGCCAGGAGGGAGCTGTTCTCCCTTCGACTCTATTTGCGCAGGAGGGAGGGCGGCGACATCGTACGCTGGAAAGGTTTCCGAAGCATCAGTAGTAAGATTTCTCCGCATCTCGAACCAAGGTTTGGACCCGTGCACGACGTCGCTCTTTCCTACCCACTCGAACCCTGCTTTTTCGTAAAATGGGCGTAATTCTTCGTGTGTTATGAGTAAGATGCGTTCATATGATTGAGGGCCATTCCGCCGTGCCGATTCAAGTCGAGAGATGTACTCTTTGAGGAGACGCAAGCCAACCCCCTTTCTTTGGTATGTATTAGATACACAAACAGAGTGTATGCACACAGAGGAGGAGTTTGGAACATGAGTCGACATGGACTCGTGCGTTAAGGATTCTGACGGCGAAAGCGTCGAGCAAACGTATCCGATGACTTTGCGACCATTTGTGCCGTTCACATAGGCACCCAGAAACAGATCCCTGGCCTGAGATTGTCTGAGCCTGCGAAAATGTGAATTAAAAGGCATCACGAGAAAGGAGAGTATCGTACCGGAAGCTTTCCAGACTGCCAGCTTCGTCCGTAGGGTATCCTAGAGTAAAGTGAGAAAGGTTTGATACGCGTGCCATAATGGCGCACCTTCTTTCTCAATACTCAAGGCATCTTCAAGCTCGTTCGCAGCGATCCAGTCAAAGGAGATATCTGACATTGTGATTGGTGTTCAAGCGTTCAAGCTCAAGGAGTCACGGTATGTGCAGTGGTGTTCGCGTATCGGCTACTTCCGCCTTCCATATCTGTCTGTCATCGACCACGGCAACCGTGTCTACTAAACTACGCTGCTAACATTATTATATTTCCTCCACCATGGCCTCCCTCATCGCCATCCTCGATCTTAAGGGGAAACCCCTCATTCAGCGCTCATACCGTGACGATGTTCCGCCGTCTTACATCGAGCGCTTTCTCCCCCTCGTCTTGGAGATCGAGGAGGAAGGACAGCAAGTCACCCCATGTTTCTCAAGCCAGGGCATAAATTACATGCATATCCGCCATTCGAACTTGTATTGTTAGTTCCATCTCCTACTTCACAGGTTTCTTGCTCATGACCTCCCGAAGTACTGGCCCTCTCAAAACGAAACACGAACGTGTCTGAAGTTATCATCTTCCTCCACCGGCTCACGCAGGTACTCGTGGAATACTTCAAGGAGCTCGAGGAGGAGAGTATACGCGATAACTTTGTGATCATATACGAGCTGCTGGACGAGATGATGGACTTTGGGTATCCTCAGACGACGGAGAGCAAGATTCTGCAAGAGTGCGTCGGCCTGCTCCTTAGAAGCGGCTGCATCTCACTTTGCCTGCAGATATATCACACAAGAGTCTCATAAGCTCGAGATCCAAGTGCGACCACCGATGGCCGTTACCAACGCGGTGTCATGGCGGACGGAAGGGATCAGATACCGAAAGAACGAAGTGTTCTTGGATGTCATTGAGAGCGTTAACATGCTGGTACGCGGCCATCTCGTTCATTCGTCGCAGTGGTCGTCTGAACTTTTTCTCAGGTGAATGCGAATGGTAACGTTGTGCGCTCTGAAATCCTCGGCGCTGTCAAGATGAAATGCTACCTCTCTGGCATGCCCGAGCTTCGTCTCGGCCTGAACGACAAAGTCATGTTTGAGTCCACAGGCCGGAGTACGTTCCTATCCCGTGACCCCGGCTCCTTCATGTCCGTGTAGTCTTACCCGCATCCGTTTCCCAGCCGCACGCGGAAAGGCCATCGAAATGGAGGACGTCAAGTTCCACCAGTGTGTGCGCCTCTCGCGGTTTGAGAACGACCGCACCATCTCGTTCATTCCCCCGGATGGCGAGTTCGAGCTTATGTCGTACCGCCTATCGACGCCAGTGAAGCCGCTGGTATGGGTCGAGGCAGCGGTGGAGAGCCATCGTGGGAGCAGGGTGGAGTACATGGTTAAAGTGAAAGCGCAGTTCAAGAGGAGAAGCACGGCGAATAATGTAGAGATTTATGTGCCGGTGCCGGACGATGCTGATACACCGAAGTTCCGCGTATGTGTTCCCCTTTTGCTGCTATTTCATGTACGGTTATTGACGGGTCTCTGTGCTAGGCATCGACTGGAAGCGTGCAATATGCTCCTGATAAGTCTGCATTTGTATGGAAGATTAAGCAACTGGGTGGTAGCCGGGAATTCCTCATGCGCGCTCATTTCGGTCTTCCCAGTGTTAGAAGCGGTGGGTTGATTACCGCTCTCGCAAGTTTCGTTGTTGCTGACTCTTACTTCCTCCTCTCGCCATCTTAAAGACCAAGACGTGGACAAGCGTGCTCCCATCACAGTCAAATTCGAGATCCCTTACTTCACCGTGTCCGGGATCCAAGTGCGCTACCTCAAGATTGTCGAGAAGAGCGGATATCAAGCACTGCCGTGGGTGAGATACATCACACAAAACGGCGACGATTACAGGTGCGTACCCCCACCGCTTGTTCGTCTCTGGAATACTGATGTGTTCTCGCTGCAGTTTACGAACGGCACTGGAGAAGGGCAGCGCCCCTCCGATTATGCCTGTATAATTTTGTTAGACAGTATTGGGTATGACGTTTGTACGGTATATATTTGGCAGAAATGTAATCTGGATATTGGAATCCTGATACCCAATATTCACGCTGCTATCCAGCGTGGTACACTGTGTCGGTCCTAGAAGGTCTGATGAAGTATCAGATTCAACAAGCTGGAAACAGAACCCTCTATTTCGCACCGTACCCAGGCAGCATTTCGTGAAGCCATTTCATACAGCACTAGAGAAAATAAATAAATGGTACGACTGATAAAAGCGATTTGGAAGTGACGCCACCAGTCAGCGCGACGCGCGCCGCTTATGAGGCGCGTAAGTGGCATTTTGCACGGGCCGCCACGACACGAGTGTTGCCCAGTGTTATCATCGAAGAGCTCGAGCAAATGCGACGCGTTCAATCATCAGGAACTCAGATGAAACTGAGACTTAGTGTTCTAGCCAAGCAGATTAAAGACCTTCGATATGAGCGGGTACTGGCTAACGAAGTAGATATGCATCTTTTTGTCGACTCGAATATTTGCTTATCGTCTCTCTCCATAGCCTTCAGTCTCTTTCATGTAGCCGTTAGTCCCTCCCATACAATCTTTATTTCCGGACACACTCTACCCTTCGCATGAATCCCCAGTGTCATACGTATCCTCGCCGGCGGGCACACCTATCTTACTGTCTTTGATGATTGAAAATGAAACAAGTATGAAGAGGCGACGTGCCGCTCTCCCCCAAGGGGTTCGCGAGAACACAAAAAAAGCGAAGCAATCGTAAGCATGTTTTGTGGTGCAGATGCTGATTTGCTGCCTATGTTCAAGTTGGAAGTATTTTGCTACCGCGTTGCTTGCTCTGCCTCTCCGGAGGCGTTATGGAGGCTTGTTGTATTCTCCTCGATCGTTGAGCATATGATTGCAATATATCCTTCTCGATAGCTTCCTTTCATACAGCACGGAAACGAGTCTGCTAGCTACACCTGCAACTTCAAGTAAGCGAGCGGCGAATTTGAAGTTGATCGTGGGAATTCCTCCTGACGCGAACCCATGCGACGTGCGCCTAGGGCCTAGCATGGGTTGTGCAAACCCGGGTTGCCCACGGGTCACACCCGCGGGTAACAGCACGGGTCGGGTCACACGGGTCATGGGTCATCCGGCGTCTCTGACCCGGGCGGGTACGGGCACCGTCTAGTGTACCCGCGGGTTGCCCACGGATTACCCGTACACTGAGTATCTAGGGCCATAGTATTTCGTTGCTTGCGCGCCCTTTTTCTGATGCCCGTTCAGCACTCGTGCTTGCCAAGTGTTATGTAGATTAAGGTTTGTGTGAGAAGGAACTCGAAAGCTTATGTTGCCGTGGAAAATCAACACTCATCTCGGAGCGTGATTACAGCCAACATCTTATCATCAACCGCTCTTGAATATGCACACTTCGCAACTTCATCTCATAATACTATCTATGCCCAATTTCTTCTCTACTTTCCACTTTTTATCTCTTCTTCCTTTCATGTTTACATGCCATTACCTGAAGAAAATCCTTGACTATTCAATCACAGAGGCAACGGTATCATTGTAACTAATTAGCTACCTCCACAAGAATGGAGAATTGCAGCCAGTTCATGCATTGCAGCATCATCAAGCCAACATCCACCAGACACCATTGAAGCATATCTTGCCTCTCCTTTGGTTACGATGGAGGATATCGAGCAAGCTGGTGGTAGACTTCAATACTGGGAACAGGCACGGAAAAATCGCCCTCGGGTCGCTCGCATGGCTCTTGATTTTTTGTCAGCGCCAGGTGGGTATTCTTTGTCTGTTTATTGAGGGAACATTGCTTATAGTTGAAGAATTTATTAGCATCTTCCGTTGACGCCGAGAGAGCCTTTTCAGGTGGTCGTTTGCAAGTCGGCTATTTACAACATGGCATGAGCTCACAAACATTTAAAGCACGTGTTGCGCTTGGTTCATGGGCAAAGACACCTCTTTTACCGGATGGTATGCCAGCATCAATTTTATCAGCAGAACTCAATAAGAAGAGAAAGGCTTCCAACATTAAAGGAAAAGGAAAAGGCAAGCCAATCGAGCTCAGCGACTCAGAGTCAGATAATTAGTTGTATTTCCAAGTATATACTACATGCATTATGTCGACGAAGTACCGCAACAAAGAATTTGCTGTTATATATTACTCCACCCGTGGGCACCCGTGGACACCCGTGGTTTACCCGTGGTCATGACCCGTACCCGTGGCAGGCTACCCGGGCGGGTACGGTCACAAAGATTTTTGGAACTTACCCGCGGGTTTTGACCCGGGTATGACCCGGATGACCCATGCTAGGCCCTACGTGCGCCTCTGCAAACACAGTGACCGTGACGACACCTTGACTCTCCTCTCAAGACATGCCCTTCTCAGACATGACGTCTAGTCGCTGCACTCCCTGCTATAAATCCCACCTTCTGAGTCTGAGTTCCCCCCTTTACTTTCTCTTTCCGCACCCCCATCATCTGCATACGCATTTGACTCCCCCAGCTCCCAACCCCTCCCAGAATGTTCCACAAAGCTATCTCAAAAATCTTCAGTTCTTTCAAAGCTCCAGCACCCCATGCCGGCCGCGCTCAGAAAGCTCCCCCATGCCAGGCTGCCCAGGAAAGCGTTGACACCGGACGCAAGTCTGCCAAGAAATTGACCCGCCTCCTAGCCTTTATATACGGGAAGACTAAGAGTAGCACGGACGAGAAGTGGTCTGCTGGAGTGAAAAGCAAGTATGAAGAAAACGACTCTTTTAAGTTGACCATCGCACACCCTCTAAATGTTTTAGTGGAAGGCTCGCAGAGGTACGAAGACGCCTCCCTCCCCTGTTACTCATCTACTCCTTCTAGTTCGGCATCGACACTCTCTGCCCCGGCTGTCGATTCCCGGAAAGCAGAAGAATGTGATGTGCATGATGATAGTGAGCCCGTTGTCGATGTTGTGTGCGAGTCTGTCGTGGACGGCGAGAGCGTGTCCGTGGTGTCTGATGAGTGCGAGTCTTTCGTACATAGTGGGTGTGAGGCTGTTGTAGATGATGAATGCGAGTTCGTCGTAGATGACGAGTGCGAACCCGCCGTGTCTGCCGATAGCGAGTCCGTGCGATATTGGCCTGACAACGAGAGCTCCTGCGACGAGCACAGTTTGACGGAATCCCTACTTGACTTGTTCAATAGTAAGAGGTGCGTAGACGCCCTTTTTTCCTCCCTTTCCCTAAGCTGACGTTCCGTGTGCAGCGCCGCCCCCACTACCCCCATC
The DNA here is from genome assembly GCA_036937055.1 of Nidula microcarpa. Classification (NCBI taxonomy): domain Eukaryota; kingdom Fungi; phylum Basidiomycota; class Agaricomycetes; order Agaricales; family Nidulariaceae; genus Nidula; species Nidula microcarpa. The sequence continues at coordinate 48,473 of JASFDD010000059.1, read as the reverse complement.
TCAGAGGCTGATGAGTACAGTGATGCCTCCTCGGTGGCTGACACGTCCCTGGAGGACGCGTCCATCTCAGACGCCGATAGCTCGTCCGAGAACGGCAGGTACGTTGACTGTCGCTCCCTTCCCCCGCGCTCATCTTCTTCGGCCAGCACTGCATCCTATGACCCCGATGACAGCATCTTTGGAACCGACTCCGAGGACGATGAGCCAGTTCGCAATGAGCAGGTTCAAGATGAGCAACACCGCTCCGGGCAGCAGCACGCCGAGTCTCCGCAGCTGGATCATTTGCAGGCGTACCACCAATTTCTGCAGCTTCTACATGCCGAGCAGCATTACGCCCGGCTCTTCGCCGAGTATAAGCGGCAGTACATCGAGTACTTCATGGAGAAGGAGCGTCAGTGGAATGAAATGGTACATGGACGTCTGATACATTCGTACTTGGGGGCATGGCTGACGACACATTGGGTAGCACTTCCAACCGACCGAATCCCACGTTGAGGAGGTTAACGATGCCGAGGCCTTCGAGGATGAGGAGGACGATGTCTTGGCCGGCGCGGTGGACCAGGAGAGGACGTTGGACCAGGAGAGGGCGTTGGTGCCGTGGCAGGAGGCGAAGCGTCCTCGAGTTTGAGTGAGGGGAGGGGAGTGATGCGTGGTTCGAGGTGCAGTTAGACCCCTGTGTGTTGTAGATAGTATTAGTTCGGTGTGGGTTTCGTGTTAGCGCCTCCTTTCATTTTGGTTTCTCGTTTGTTGTGCGGCTGACTTTTACAGGTGGATAGTTTCGTGATGTCTCATCTCGTGTGGCGGGGGTTCTAGGTACGTTCGGTCTTTGATTCTCTGCTTAGTTCTTCATGCTCATCGCTCTTTTACATAGCGTAGGAAGATAACTCATATACAAGGCGAAGAAGACCCCCAGATGTTCTTCGACCTCATATTCAAGCGCATCCGTAAGTGTGTCCCCTTCATCATCCTGTCCGACATACTAGAGCCACATGTCAGACCCTGCTTTACCCCTAATCGCACACGTGCACAGACGCTGGAGCACTCCGTGCTCGTCCACCCCCCCAACGAGGTACGCTCTCTCCTCCCAGTACCCGCCTCGCTCCCCCAACTCACTCACCATATGCAGGGACGCTCTTCCTCAAGTTATCGTCAAGCACTTGCGACCCTACGCTTTCAGTTTCTTCAAGGTAAGCTCCGCTATCGCATGATGTCGTCTTCACGGTACTCATCATACCCCTCGTACCCGCCAGGCTCGCCCCATGTACGATCTGTCCGCTGCAAGACTCCTCAAGCGCTCTCTTCTTGGTGGAAGGCGACTCTGGTCTAGGTCCTGTGCTACTGGGGTTTGTATCTCTGGATCTGTCGTTTTCTGTTTCTGGCTGTGTTCCTTTGCCTAGCCCTGCTCTCGCTACTCTGGGTTGTCTCGCTCCCTCGCTCGTCTTGCTTTGTACTGTCTCGCTCACTCGTCTGCGCCGCTTCTGTCTTACTGTCTCATCCGTTCCTGGTCTCTGTTGCATATCGTCGTGGCCTGTGGTTTCTAGATTTACTATATTATTTTCTCCAATATTTCTCTTATGATATTGAATTTATACGCGGCCCTTTTCATCTCTTAATGGTCCAGCTATGCAGGACATGATGAATTGTGATTGAAAATTCCTAGAAATCTGACATTTCGTTCTCACAATTCCAGGGACCATACTACTCCCACTACGCAAACACGAATGAGGGGCGGCGTCTCGGAGGTGCTGAGCGAGCAGCACATTGAGGTCCGCGGGCATCGTGCTTGGTGGGCGAATCTCTCGAGGCTGTCCGAAACATCGAACAAGCGGTCATGGCTGCTGACGTAGTCCTGGACGAAACCGCCACCCTTCCAGCTAGTGTCTCGCAAGGTTCTCAGCTCAGCGATTCCCTCTGAATCTCTCTACTCGACCGAAAGTGTTCCGGACCTCAAAGCAGCGTTTGGGTACCCAGACGGCTTGGAATGCGAGTGCCAGTTTGATGTCTTAGATACGCAGAGGTAAGAGGATCGCCCCGTTTCCTCTCTTGGCTCATCTTCTTGCAGCCTCGCCGCGTCAGTATCCTCTTCATCGGAACTCGAGTGCCAGCAGGTCGAGGAACGCAGCGATGCTGCTGGCTCCTCCATCGTCAGTGTTTCAACCACTCGAACAACGATCAAGAGTGCCCTGGCGGACGAGAACGTCACCTGCGTCAGTCACGACTTCCCCAGCCTCGAACAACCCCCCAGATCCGTCGACGTGTTCTCGAGAGAATCCACCGCACTCCCAGCGAACGTGTTGCCGGGTTCCCAGTACACCCTTCTTCCCAGTTTTCGACTGAGCGTTCGAACGTGGACGCCAGTTTAATGTCTTAGAATCTCAGACATGCGAAGACCGCTTCCTTCCCCCTGTTAGCTCATCCTCCTGCAGCGACATCTCGTCGTTGCTGGCGTGGTTGGAGGTCGTGTGCCAGCAGGTCAAGAAACTCAATGGTGCTGCCTCTTTCGCCTCCATTGACAGAGTCGTGGCGGACGAAAACGCCTCCCAGATTGTCAGCCTCAGGTGCGCACACTATTTCCCCGTACCCTTTAGTTCACCTTCTGCTTGCAGCTTTGTCGCATCTGTACGCTTGATTGAGTCCCAATATGTCGAAAAGCACGGTGTCGATGCGGCCTTCCCATTCATGAGGTGCGAACGTCGTTTGTCCTCCCTAGTCTCCGTTGTCTTAATTCTTTCTCCCAGCACCACACCATCTTCGAACGAGAGCGGCAACGCCTCCGAGCTCGAGCATGGTCAGCCTTACGCGGACCATCGGGACAACCAGGTCTTGTCAATAGTACGTCAAAGCGGGCTATCTATGTGTATATCTGTGGCTCATTACGTGGAATTTGCTCAGCATGATTCCGGGTCTCTCTACGACGCCAGCGACGACTCATTGACGACTCATTAAACACCGCCCTCGACGACGAAGACTTGCGTCCCTTAAAAATTTCGCATCCACACCCACCACGCGCACCTACGCATAGTCCTGCGCCAACTAACTGACTACGGCTCTATCAACTTCTTCCCCACGCTGGCGGACTTCTTCGCTGCCCCCGTCCGCGGTGCACACGAAGACCAAGCCCAAGCCCATCCCGAAGCGGGCGAGATCTTTCCAAGCGACTCTGACTCCAACCCCGACTTCTCTGCGTGCGTGCCGGAAGAGGAACTCGTGATCGCGGACAGGTGCGCCGCTGCATGGACGGATGGGGACGTTGCCAAGTTTCCCCCAAGGCGATTGTGGAAGCGTACTGCGAAGCGGGTTCAGGATGCTCTCGCGTCTTCTGCGGTGTCGGCGAAGGGGAGAAAGGCTCTGATGCTGGCGTAGGGTAAGTGGACGGAGGGGACGGCAACGTGATTTGGTTTTGGTTCCAAGTATATGTAGATTTCTTTCTATGGAGGTAGATCTGGAGCATGTGTAGAGAGGCGCTAATTTCGATGTTTCTTTTTGAGTTCTCCATGTGTTGTGCCACTGACCTTTCTAGGACCGCGAGCAATACTCGCAAGCTCTATCTCGATCATGCGCTAGGGGAGGGTATGTCCACTTCACTCCACTTCTTCTTGTTCCTCATCCTCACTCAACGTCGTTGCTTCCTTATCTAGGATGAGATGGGTCATCAAAGCAGGATCAGGAGCATGCACAGGAGTAGACGTGCCGAAAAAGACCCCTCCCTGTGCATCTAGAGCCTGAGCCGTAAGTGTCCCTTCTTTTGTTTTCCTATTACATGCTGACACCCGCGTCAGACCCTGTCCTGCCAATACCGTAGCACGTAGACACATCGGGACGCTTCCCGTACATCAGCCGCAGTCGAGATACAACCTTGCACCCACAAACCTATCTTACTCCCTGACTCACTCGCCCCTTGATATTGCAGACGATCCGGGTCTCCCTTCAAATCGCCTTTGTCTGCCGTAGCGCCCCTATCACCTGTTGACGCGTCCTTCAAGGTGAATACCATCCCATCTTCTCGTCGCCATCTTTTAGACGCTCACTCGTATCACCCTTTCTCCAGGCTCGGCTTCCTTGTATGTACTCGTTCTGTTCTGTATCTCGATGTTTCGCTCGCATGTCTGCTCCGCTCCTGCTGTCTGTCTACTGCTTTTGTTCTGATTCTTCCGATATTATCGCTGCAGCTATCCCATTGCTGCCAGATGTACTTGCTATGTCTTTTCTTGAGTCTGTGCTCTGTGCTCTTTATCTATACGTGCTTCTCAACTCTCTCCATGGTTTCGATATACATGGGAAGTGAAATGCCTAATTATAGTACCGACTTGGAACCTGCCAAACCGTCGAGCTCTTCTGGTGGGGGTTATTTATAGAGGGTTAGCGTTCAACTTCGAACGCTGAGCACTGGAAGCCTTGAGCTTGAGGGTCTGTAATCTTATCGTCGGTGGTGTATACCTAGGTTTTGATCTATCAAATTTCTTCTACAAAATATCAGGAACGCTGTTTTATACATAACACCGTACCGTAGATCTAACCTGTACGAGGAGTCTGCAGTGGTACGGGATAAATCATACGGAGAAGCTCTCTACTGATACAATGTATCTTCGGGGGGTGGGGGAGGACTCAATAAGCCAAGATAGATACAACTAATAGAATTCAACAAGCCGAGTCAATGCAGCCTGTTCACTGTCATCCATCGCAAGAGCTTCGCCGAGAGTCTAAAAAGTAACTCAGTTATTAGATGTAGACCTGAAAGTCAAAGTATACTTGCCTTGTTTACCGCCAGATATATATCCAAAAAGTGATCTCCAAAAATCCCTTTGAAGGTAACATTATTGGCAATATTAGTTCTTGCTTCCTCCCAACTCAACGGCATCCTCTGGGTAATTCCAAGATTTTTCCTCCCGTTGTCATCCATCTGAGCGGCGCTCTGAGGGCCGAGGCAATCTAAAACATTTAGTTTCTTGTTGGTTTTGACACCTTCGTGACCGGCAGCCAATATCCCTGCTAGCGCAAGATACGGATTTGCCGTTCCGTCGACAAAGCGCATCTCAAACCGGCGGCCTGAAGGTGAGCTCGCGCTTGTCAGACGTATCGGCGCTTCGCGATTTTCGGTTCCCCAGCATACATATGTTCCTCCCGACCATACTCCGTCCATCATCCTCTTGTATGATGCGGGAATAGGCAGTGTAAGTGCCGGAAGAGCGGGAAGGTGCTCCATGAGTCCGGCAAGGAAGGAAGATTCGTATTGGGATAGACCTTGTGCTGGTTTTGGACCTCGACTCGTGGAATGAACTGAGATATGAGCATGAGCTGCACTTCCCGCGCTTGTCATATATACACGAGGAGCGAAGGTGGCGCGTAATCCATGCTTAGCGGCAATGTTCACAACGATCTCGCGCGTGTGTATAAGAGCATCAGCAGCCTCTAGTGGCGGTAAAGGACCTGTAACAACTTCGTACTGGAGATAACAGTGGTGAGCTCCGATATAAATTAAGATAAATAGTACTTACCTGCCCAGGGGCGGCTTCCGCATGGTACATTTGGAGTTCAATACCGGATTTCTGGACGCCTTCAGCGATTTCATCCATAACATTAGCTTCCACGGATCCAGACAGAAGAGCATTCGAAGCGGCCCATGCATGGATATTTGATGCTTCCACAGGATTGGTTGACTTTAGGAGAATAAACTCCGTCTCGAAACCGACAAGAAAGTCCAGATCGGATTTGGCTTTAGCTTCTCTGATAGCAATGAAAAATCAGCGAAGTATAAACAAAATATATGGATGCCGTGGAGAGCCAGTGATAATCAGGATATTCATCACTTACTCTACGACTCGTTTCAGTACGCTTCGGGGACACAAGTCGACTTCCACCGTTAAAACACCATTTGGACCTGTTATTGGCGCTTTTTCCTGAAACCAACCCATGACGCTCGCGTGTCCTGGCGCGTAATGGCATATCCTGAGAGTGGATAGATCGGGAGCATATAGATATTCTCCCATAGGTGAGAATCCAGGTGCGGTTATCAGATAGACCAATCCCATAGTAACTTTAGTAACGCCCACTCCAGGTCTAGGTCCATCGAGCAATTTCATGAAATAAGAGATGGGAATAACTCGATATCGGACGGTATTGGTCAAATCCACCCATTGAAGGCGGATGTAAGCTGATCAAGAATGCGATGAAATATTAGTTTAATGCTGGAGAGGACTAAAGGACTGAAGGTCAATCTTACTTATCCCGTGAGACTTCAATTTGTCAATTGTGAGTGCTGTCGAGACCATCCGTGAAGGAGAATATTCGACGCCGTAGCTGAAATCGTGCAGCATGATGGGAATCACGAGCTGTAAAGTGGATGTGAAGTTGAGCCTGTACTGCTGGGTTCGAGTATGACAATTCAGTCCTATAGGAAAATTAAACCTGTGGAGAGGCTTTTACGATCGATGTGTCGTTGATGAACAAGTAATACGAGGATGAGCGTTCAAAAAGGTTTGCAGAAGAGATTGGTTGCGTACAAAATCCGATTCTTGTATTTTCTACGTCTGTGGGCACACGCACTGATTTGAAAGGTTGCTATCAGGTCGGGTTAAGGGTCCGCGTGCTGTACACGGAGGTACCAAGTAAGCAACAAGGTTCTATAGGCCTCATAGAAGAGTCATATCCAGTCCCGCTGACCCTTAGATCGATGTACGCATTTATTGAACTTACGTTACCCTTAGTGCCTCAGCACTCAGCCTCGAAGGCGAACTAGACCAGACTGCCTACAGATGGTGATCGAAGTAAGCGAGCGTCTAAACTAAATGTAAACCGAAGGCTTCACGCCGAAGATCGTTGATAAGTACCAGTAGCCCTAGCCTGAGAAATTTACGAAGGCTGGATGAGGCGAATAGCCGGGTATGAATTCTTCTGCACAAAAATATTAGCACAGAAAACTCTATTATCCTTGCATGTTCTCCGACATTACCTGAGGGATACTTAGCGTAACTTGGACGAGGCTGCAGTTTCTAAATATGGTTCGGTTCGACGGAGTGACTGCTGACAACGGTTGCTTATGGTTGTCCATATTTTTCTTTGTTTGCCAAAGGCAGCATGAATATTGAATGCTTGTCGATCATGGGATCTTTTCCAATGCGACCAACTTCTTCCGAACGTCGTCGACCATGAAAATACGTAGCCTCAACACTCTCCTCGGCTGGGACAACCTAGAATGACACAAGCTCTCACAAGCTGTTGGGAAGATGTTCGGTTGCACAGGTTTCCTACTTCATTCATGGCGTCTGTTCATATTGCCTGCGATCCGGGGACGACTCGTGATCTGACACGATGTCTATATCACTAAAATGAGATTGTGCTCATGATAGGCATCGAGAACAGTCACTTACGCTACAGTGAACGCGTGGTGGCGCGGGTATGCTCAGATTAAATCATAATGCGCCCAACTGCAGGCATGTCCGGACAGGTGAGACTATGTTCCCCGAGGATCCACACATGAGCCCACCAGTGAAACGGATTAACAGCATTCATGTACGCGTGATTTACCTAATGGCAAACCTTTATGCTCCCTAGGTTCCTATCTTGCATTCTACTATCATCATCTACCGAAATGGCCGGAGCATGATAAGTTATTGTATCTGGGTATATCTGGGTCCGATTGACAGGAAATCCGGCTTCTTTAATTATTCACTGCCTCTGGTATGCGTGAGTAAAGATAGCACTTTATAAAGGGACCAAATGAATGAAGGCAATAGCCGTTCTAATTCGAAGAGCGCAAACCTTCATATAAATCTGTCACGTTCTGCGAGGCCCGTCAACTCCGGTGTGCTCTTCTCTATCCGCCCCCCGAGGAAACACATGCTACGATTATTATGTTCATCAACTTTGCAGCTCTGAAGCAGGCAAGATGGGAGCGGAATGCGTATCGTAAGTTTCACGAATTTCAATACAACCTTTCGAATAACTTGTGGCCAGTGTCCTGTGCTGCACTCCTGGCGTATGAATATTGTGAGCCATTTGTTCCTCTCGGGGTTTCGACTTCTGAGACATAGCGAAAGTCCTTCAATTTGATTCTGAGGTAAGAGAGGCCACTGTCCTTCCTTCTGAATTGTAGTTGATATGCAGCATTAAGGTCGAATTCTTTTGGGTGAGCTGAAAGCTTTTGCGCTTCTGTGAAGACGTCAAACATTTTCACTTCTAGAAGCAGCGATGGACACTGGCGAAAGGCCTATTCTTATGGGTAATTCATTCATCTGGAGCTCTCCTGTTCCAATTCATGACTTATAGCCTTTTTCTAGAATCGTTATTACAGCTTGGCATTTAACATGTATGTTCTTTTGAATTGCACGACTTTCAGGGTTCTACTCATGCTCCTTTTTTAGTTCCAACGCAATTGGTATGCAATGCTACTGTTTCGAATTTCTTCCGAGTTTTTTAAAATCTTTGAAGTGTTCATGCAACCCCGCCCTTCTCTTGAAGTAAGGATGATCTAGGCATATTTCCATTCAGTGAGCAGGTTGACTAACTCCCACTTTTCGTTCAAAGCTGTGGGTATCCGACATCTACTTCTAGAATCTGCTTAATTACACTGAGATGTTCTTTTAATAGATGTGAGCAATTAATCTTTACTCTCAAGACATCTATGTACCCATATTATTATAGGCTCGAAGTTCTTCCATTGGCAAAACACAGGAGCAAGCCTGCAAATGATTACTTCCCATGGTAAACTCCCATATTATTCTCGAGGATCATGCCAGAAATTTACTGCGGCTTCGTGGTAGTCATCTTAGAGCTCCGGTTGTGGGCAATGTATGGAAGCACTCGGAAGGTGTTGTGGCTTTTTGTAAGTAGTCATTTTGATCTATGCATGCATATATTTGAGTCGATGGTGACCATTCGAAGATTTCACTTACCATCGGCGAGGCATTAGCCATGGGTATAGTTTTCGGGATTCCAAACCCGAAGCTTATAGGTCAGTGTGGTGCAACTGTTGGTTTCTGCCCTCATATTTTCATTTTAGGAACAAATGAACCATTTCCAGACATCTTTATCTGCGCAGATGCAGATCCAACCGATGGCAGTCGCTGGGTAGCCTATTACTGGGTAGCAATCCTTGTCATTGAGACAGTACTTCTCTCGTTGGCTCTTTGGAAAGCATGGCAGCATCGCTCATCGGCAGGAGGTAATCAGCTCATGCAAGAACTTACTCGAGACTCGGTGATATATTTCTTCACGTACGTGCCAAACAATATTTCTATTTAGCCGGCGGGACTGATAGTAGTATTTTCAGTATGTTCTGGATATATCTTGCAAACCTCATATTATGGGTAGTGAATCGGGTAGATAAGATATCTTTTTTTCTTGTTATTCGATAGCTCAAGCATTTGCCATTTTCATTCTTATAGATAACATTGAACGAATTAGGCACAGCCTTCTCATTCGTTCTTTCAAGTATATTCGCAAGTCGGCTGCTTATCGCTGTCCGATCCGCTCATTACTCCGAGCAGAGCGATGTCAGTACCTATCTACCTTCGGTTCGATTCGTCAAGCGTTCTTTTGGGAGAAAGAGCCTAGAAACGTGGAACAATACGGTAGAGCTAACGACCTTTAACGAAAGGACAGGAGCGTGAATAGTTCGATGTTACTTCAACGAGTATGTTTTTTTATTGTTTCTTAGCTTCACAACACCTGAATTATTTACATCTCCCCAGAGCAATTGCAGGAAGATGTACTGCATGCTAGCATATTTAATTTGGCGTTTTCATCGTGTGCAGTGACGGTGCCAGGACTGTCATATCTGCTTTTTGAGGTTTTTTTCTAGCTAGATACTTGTATTCTTAAATTTTCTGGGCGAATATATGGACCTTTTCATACAAAATGTATATCGTGGTTCATGGGGGTTTCAGCTCGCTACTATCATTTCCCTAGAGTTGCAAAACGCGCACTGATGGTGCCATTGCACAAGGAGAACCGGTTGGAAATTGTTTAAACTTTGATTTCTGGAATGCTACGGATCTCTACCTTACATAAATGTACTTTATATGCTTTTTGGTGGAGTAGTTGTGTAGATAGGGGAGGAATACTGAAAATCACCTAGTGTTGCAAAACTTTTCAAAACGCTCCTTAGCGCTGAGTAGCCGAAATTTCTTCAAACAAAAATCACAAAAAATCTTAAAATATTGCATTGAATAGGTCTACCGATTTTCAGAACTCCATTCCGAGCAGTTGTGGAGATATACCTTTTTGCAAAACTAGGTGCATTTTGCAACACTAGGTGTGTGATAGCCTGAGTATACCTTGAGTTTGATTCAGGAAAACTTCTAAGTACCTTACGCTGTTGATTTGTATTTGGTTGACGCTCAACGACGGAAAATACTGTCGACGTGCGTTCACTCTGCATTCAAATCGCTATCATCCGCATATTTACACTTGCGACATACCTGCAATTCTGCAGGGTTTATTGGTCAGTTCTCATCAGGTGATCATTATTTAAGCGTCTACGAGGAGACCTACTTAATGGGACATCTATCCTTCCGTCCTCATCAGTGAGCACCCTGCATCACACGAAGAAGCTTTCTTGAAAGGATTAGCGCCGACGCCTCGAGATAAGTAGAGCACGAGCCGCTCTTCTACCGTCTGGGTGGGATTACTCAAAAATGGAACAGATGATCACACCTGTAAGTACATAGATCAACTGTGGTTCAGACGGAAGTATACGTTATCTCTAGTTTCATTGAACAATGTATACCAGATGCGTGTGCCAAGTTCCCCCTCCCGCGCATTAGACGCCTACTAGTTGGTTGGAATCTACGGGCGCACATCAAGTTGTTTGGACCACCTGGGATCGTGGAATGCAACAGGCTGACACCCACTGGCACCGACTTCAATTGCCAGACGAAATCATTTTGGCGAATGGAAATCGAAATGAAGGAACATTCAAGCTCATCCAGTGGACCGATATGGTGCATAACGATATCGACTCTTTAGGTTAGCGCGTTCCGATTAAATATCGTCCAGAAGCCCCTCCTCTCCTTAATGTGCTTACGAAATCTTTAAAGCAATCCAATTGCCGAAGGCTTCCCGTCCGAGCTGCCATTCCATTCCCACTCGACTCAATTCGCACCGCAAGACGCCGGCATGCCTCTGCTTCTTTTTGATAAAGTTGAGTCACACAGTTCTAGTTCACTTTGTCCCTTCTGTCTTGATTCTGCTTATCTTGCTAAGCCCTGCGATGCTTGCGGAGGATAGTAATGTTAAGGCGTCTGCTGCGAGCAACACGATATCCGATAAGGACGCAGCCTTGCTGGCTAGTCTGGGGTATCGACAGGGTAAGCCAGTGTTCTGAGCATCCTTTCGCGCCGTGTGTATGATTACTGAAAGAGCTCGACAGAATTCCGAAGAAACTTCACTCCTCTGGAAGTGTTCGGTATTGGATTCAGTATAATCGGGTTACTTCCTTCTTTAGCGTACGTGTGAAACGGTTTTCGTCAGTTTTGTTCACGCTGAAATTCGCCGTAAAGATCTGTACTTGTATTTTCCATACCATATGGGGGCGCATCAGCGATGGTCTGGGGAGTAAGGGATTCTTATTCGAAAGGAGACCTGAAGTGCTGAAAATTCATTGCATTATAGTGGACGGTCTGTGGAATTTTCCTTACGTTCATCGCTCTCGCAATGGCAGAGCTTGGATCCGCAGCCCCAACCTCGGGAGGCCTCTATTATTGGACTTTCATGTTTTCTTCACCAAAATGGCGCTGCTTTCTTTCTTGGATAGTAGGATGTAAGTTATTATAAAATAAATATCCTGTGGTATACCTGACTTGTCGATTACCAAAGATTCCAATACTGTCGGCAACATCGCTAGTGTGGCTTCAGTAGATTGGGGATGCGCGGTTCAGATTATGGCTGCAGCCAGCATTGGATCGGGCCTAAATTTTCAGGCTACTGTGGGACAGACCTTGTAAGTCCAGCTTCTTGAGAGGACTTACTGTGGAGGACGGCTCGTGACGAAATTCTATTTCTATTTTAGTGCGGTGTACTGTGCGCTGCTCGCTTGCCACGCCGTGATATGTAGTCTAAACCCTGCTATCATCGCACGGTTGCAGACTCCATATATCATTATTAATATCCTGTGAGAGTCTTACTTTCGGCTTTCATTCATAATAATAATAAATTTTATTCATCGGCTCGCTCTGCAGCCTCTGTCTGGCTATCCTCATTGGCCTGCCGATAGCTACCCCAAAGGAATTTAAGAACAGCGCGTCATATGCCTTTGGTGACTTCACGAACAGTGAGTGCGGCCGAAAAGCGGATACTGTGGAGCATACTGACGCCATTCGTAGTATCTGGTTGGACAAATGGGTACGCGTTCATACTCAGCTTCCTGAGTCCTCTTTGGGCTATTGGTACATTTTTTCTAAATATCTTCGCGTATTATTTTCCATATTAAAACAATTTAATTCCAGGTGCCTTCGACTCCACCGTCCATATCAGCGAAGAGGCTACCAATGCAAATGTAGCCATACCTTTCGCTATAATTCTTGCAACGACATCCAGCGTCGTGGTAGGATGGGGTACGACTTAATTTTTATGCACCGTCAACGTCTGATTTTCGTTTACAGGCCTAAATGTGGTACTCGCATTTTGTATGGGAACTGACCTTGAGAACATCTTGAGCAGTCCTATTGGCCAACCCATGGCTACAGTAAGGTTTTTATCACATCTACAAAAAGGCGAATACCGACCATATTTAGATATTTTTTAATTCATTCGGTCAAAGAGGGACACTTGTCATTTGGGCATTTGTCGTGATCGTGCAGTAAGAAAATAATTCTCCGCCAATATTCACATGAGCTCAGAATTTTATTGCAGATTTACTATGGGAACGAGCATGGTACGCTCGCCTATTTGAATATTGATGATTGCCATATTTACTGACAACACGTATTGAAATGGCGCAGTTGACAGTTTGCTCTCGTCAAATATTTGCGTTCTCACGAGATGGCGGATTGCCACTTTCTAAATGGCTCTATAACATCAATCAGAAATCCTATGCCCCAATCTATTGCGTATGGTTCGCGGCTTTCCTATCTTTACTGCTAGGACTCCTAGCCTTTGCTGGCGCAAGTGCCATTGGAGCCATTTTTTCGCTCGTGGTGGCCGGCCAATTTCTGGCGTACTCAATTCCAATCTCTGCTCGATTTTTGGGCGGCAATCACATTAAGCCTGGTCCATTTTCTCTGGGCATATTTGTGAGTGCCCAATAACATCTCCGCGCGCAGATGCACTCAATTGATATATATTTGTTCAGAGTTTGCCTGTTGCCGTCATAGCAGTCACATGGATGGTCTTTATCATTGTCGTGTTCCTTTTCCCCGCAAGCCCCAATCCTACTGCGGCTGGCATGAATTACACCGTTGTAGTTCTCGGTACGCGTACTATCCTCGTTCTTCAGAATTTTAGCTGACCTTATATCTGTATCCAAAGGCGGTACAGTAATGCTTGCCACTGTGTACTATTTTTTCCCGAAGTACGGCGGTATGTATTGGTTCAAGGGCCCAGTGTCCACAATCGACAACAGTACACCCGAGTCCATAGGGGAGAGGTCCTCCAGAGATGATATTGGCAGTCAAGACGAGAAGATGGAGAAGATGAACAGTTGAATATCAGCTATCAATTTTCTTTCGAAAACTCTTCAAAATAGTTGTTCTCTTGGCGTGAAATTGTTGCCAGTGCCCGTTGTGTGACCGTTCCAACCAATAGTATATGTCGAAAAATCTTATGCATCCCGCTATTTTCCGAGTTGAGGCGATTCTAAGTCTCGGAAAATCCGTACGAGTTGGCGAGTTGATCTTCTGTCGCCGAAGTTCATGGACCGACGGTATTATCGGAGACGCAGAGATTGAGGCATATTTAATTTCGGACTGGATTAGGGACGGGATTGAACGGCCGCGGGACTGAGACTTTCAAGATAACCTAGCAGCTCATACATCAACGATAAAATTGTCCGTGTTTCTTTTTAACATGCGTGTGAGAGGCCAAAATCACATTATTTGTGTAATCCAGGAAGCAATTACATATTTGCATAGTTATGCGGGAGCACTGCCACCTCGGACGTGCATTTGGTTGACGGCGGGCTGACGTCGGCATCGATCACGAAGCGATGTCCGGATAAGGAAGGAATGTCACACATGGCGGAAGTTTTCCTATGATGATATAGTCCACTCGTCTAGCGTCACTCCCCTCCACGGCTTCAGATATCAGAGCTTGTGCGTGCATAGCGTTTCTTTTACGTCCATTTCACGCCTGGAAATCAAGTCCCAGATACCCACGGATTTTACTGTGATAAGTCATCATGCAGCGCAGTCAAGGTCAGCTGTTTGCTGGTCGGTCTAGAGCTTTCGCTGATGGCTGCGAACCTTGGGTTCTCAGCAATGCTGGCCAGAGCTCTCGCTCAGTCTAGAACGCTGCCGCGTACTTCTCGCGCGCAAAACGTGGTGTTCAGACGCGTGCTGTCCACCGAGTCAAGAGCATCCTCGGAGTCAACGTCGGTGCGTTGTCATGGGTCTGTTTATTCGTAGAACTACGAACTCACCTCTTTCGTTGGGGGGTGCGCCAGGTTCCTCCCGTCGTGCCACCGACGCCACTGCGTCAGTCGAGATGGAAAGGCTTCCTGCAGGTTCTCGGAAGGACAACCCTCATTACCTTGGTCGGTGGTGCAGGCGCCTTCTACTACTTCAGCCAGCGCGATAAGCACCCGGGCAGCCAATTACCTTTCGATCCCGAGAAGAAGACCCTCGTTGTATTGGGCAGTGGCTGGGGCGCAACAAGCTTGCTGAAAACCCTTGATACGGAGGACTACAATGTGGTACGTGCTCTTGTTGCTGTTTACCACTGCAACAGTATTCAAGATAACGCTATCATAGGTTGTCGTTAGCCCTAAAAACTTCTTCCTCTTCACGCCCTTACTCCCCAGTGTGGCCGTTGGCACCCTGAACCCGCGTTCCATCATTCAACCGACGCGTTACATTACAAGACACAAGACGCGCTCAGTCACTGTCATCGAGGCTGAGGCGACTGAAGTCGATGTGAGCGCTTCGCCGCCCAATATCTCCACCGTCAATACTTACTTGAATGTCGTCATAGCCTACCAACAAGACAGTTACTTTCCAAGGTTATTCTTCTCATGAATGATGCGTTTACACGTGGCAATGTATCCAACTTCGTTTTTTCGCAGATACCTCAGAGATTAAGGGAGCCGTGTCCTCAAGGACAATCCCATTCGACTACCTCGTCTACGCTGTCGGTGCTGAGGTTCAGACCTTCAATATCCCCGGAGTAAAGGAGAATGCTTGCTTCATGAAAGAACTCCAGGATGCTGAAGTCGTACGTATGCGCCCGCCCCCTGTCGTTGTTGTCTAATTATCTTTCTATAGATGCAAAGAAGATTCATGGACTGTACGCTCACAGGTCATACTTTCCTCAACGAAAACTGAGTCTTTTACTAGGCCTTGAATCTGCCTCATTCCCCGGACAAGACAGCAGCGAAGTTGACCGGTTACTCCACATGGTTTGTACCGCATATTGCTTACAGAGTGATATAACCTGACACATGGAATTAAAAGGTTGTCGTCGGTGGTGGCCCCACAGGCGTTGAGCTGAGCGGCGAACTTCACGATTTCCTCGAGGTATGCAATCATATCTTTGGTCTGCGAATTCAGCTCACCTTCGTACTTGCAGGATGATCTCAAGTCATGGTATCCGGAGTTGGCAGCTAAGGTCAAGATCACGTTGGTCGAGGCTCTGCCCTCTGTGTTGCCCATGTTCAGCAAGCAGCTGATTGATTACACCGAGTCGACCTTCAAGGAGAGCAAGATTGATATCTTGACCAAGACCATGGTGAAGGAGGTAAGAATATTCTTCCAGCATGTTTGTTTGATGCATCTTATTCACCATTACTCTAGGTTAAGGAAAAGAGTGTTGTCCTGCAGATGCCCGATAAGAGCATCCAGGAAGTTCCCTGCGGAATAGTCGTCTGGGCTGCTGTGGGTATTCATTGTTGAGATACGTTGCGCCGTATTGCTTCTGACTCTACGGTCTCGAATAGGGCAACAAAGGCAGGAAGGTCACCCAGGACCTTATGGCTAAGATGCCCGATATCCAGAATAACAGGCGCGGCATCGTCGTTGATGGTAAGACAGATGGCAGCACTGCTATGTTCATGCGCTAACCCATACATCTCACTTACCAGATTACCTTCGGATGAAGGGCGCAGAGAGCATCTTCGCTATCGGTGACTGCACTGCAACTTCCTACGCTCCCACCGCACAGGTCGCCTCACAACAAGGAGCCTACCTCGCTCGCGTTCTGCATCAGATGGCCAAGAAAGACAAGCTCACCGAGGAGCTCCTCAAGCTGGAGAGCGTTGCTTCCACTGAGATTGGCGAAGAGGAGAAGAAGAAGAAGGTCGTCGCCGATGTTGAGGGTGTCAAGAGCCAGATGACGAAGGTCAAGTTGAGGCCATTCCACTACTCTCATCAAGGATCCCTCGCGTGAGTATCTTTCTACCATTCATACATGAGACATGAAAAACTTACCCACTGGTATAGATACATTGGATCTGACAAAGCCATTGCTGATCTCCCTTTCATGAACGGCAATGTGAGTTCCTCTACACCCGCTCTGTGTTCGCCTACATCTGTTGACCTAACAACCTGTAGGTCGCGAGCGGTGGTGTCGCCACCTACCTGTTCTGGCGTAGCGCTTATCTCAGCACCTTGTTCTCGCTGCGCAATCGCACCCTTGTTGCCACCGACTGGATGAAGGTCAAGCTCTTCGGACGGTAAGCCCTGCTGCGCTTTCGCTTTATCCTTTCCTAACGCTTTTGATAGGGATGTGAGCCGAGACTAAGGATTGCGGAAGAAGCAAAAAAAAAAAACATAGATCAGGCATAGACTATCGTACAGAGGGCTACGGCGTGTTGCTCTCAATAGATCCCCCTTAATATTTCGTGCATAAGTATATCTCTATTTCCTATATACTTAACTTCCAGAGAAAATCTAGACAGTTTCTTATAAGTAGTAGCTCTAATGAACTCTATAGACTGGGCTGTAAAGCCGGACGGTTTGATGTACCTACCAGATGTGTCGCTTTCCTTGTCCGTATTCTAGTTACCTGTTCTCAGCCGTTCCGTTATGGGTCTGGGAGACGAAAGCAAATGACTAGCTGAACACGGCCCTACCCTGAAATCAACAGTAGGGCCTGATGTAAATTCTGCATGGGGGAGCGAGTCGTGGTGGCCGAATACCAAAGCTATGTAAGCTACAAGTAGTGGGTGATCGATGGTCCCTCGAGTGTCAGAAATAGAAAGAACTCTTGCACCGTAGATAGATAAAGGTTAAAGTGGACCCATAAAGAGATATGCAATGTATTAAAGAAAAAAGGTCTGGGTGTGTCAAAACCTCAACATCCTGAAAAACCCAGTGGGACAAAAGCAAGTATAAGAGCTACTAGTGTGTGCAGTAGAAAGTGAATAAAGGGTCGTGAAGGTAGGCAGCAGAAAAGACGAGACGAGACACCCCACTCGCATACGAGGAAGATGCTCGAGAGAGCAGCAAGTTGGTCACCGTTGAGCAGACCTGTGGGTACAAGGATGATTAGCGAATTAATCTGGAATAGTTTTTGGCAGGCTGCCAAAACTAATGACGAGGAGGGGTGCGGACCCCCATGTGCGAGCAATTAGACTTATGTTAAACTAACGTTTAAATTCGATAAATTTGGTTCCGCAGTCTGCTCTTGCAAGTGTAGCCAAACAATATTGCCACGTACATCATAATTCGGACACTCGGCGAAAGGACAGCGTTGACGAGATACAACATTCTTGTCGTCTGTTCTCCGCACGGGTGTAGACTGAATATCACTGCTTAATTGTGCTTTCGAATCTCGCTTTCCTGAAATGGAACTACTTCAGATCCTTGGACTCGAAATAAGACCGCATGTGCCCTGACTTCAGCACTAACTTCTGCAACAGACAGCTCAACGGGTTTTCTAGCTGACTCCAGAGCACACTTCGTTTACAAACATGATGGTTACCATCATATTACGAAGATCTCTGGAAAGGGCGTGAGTTTGTGAGTGAGTTATGCTGTTAAAAATTGGAGTGCCGTAATTCAGGCTATGACCGCTGACAGCAAGTCACTAGTGGCAGTCTGCCAAATGAACTAAAAATGAACGGGGTACCTTCAACTGAATGCGGCGATTCTATCTCACATTACTGGAATGCAGTGGTATGTTTAGGACATTCAAATTTTTCAAGCTTAATAATAACTGAGATGCGTCACAGTGGTCAGACTTGGAGGGTTCATTGTGGGCTGTAACCTCTGCTACCGATTCATTCGTGGGCAATAAAGGCTTGCTGTGGCGTTTATGCTCCTGAACAGCTCCTGAATAACAAACTACTCTCGTGAGTGCCGTTCCAAGTACGATATATCTTCAGTTCATAATAGTTGCCTTCATTCTTAATTTCAGCGTTGTTACATCATCTAGCATTCGGTGCCCGGATCACATTACGAGTTCTTTTCATTATTTTTCCTCCTGACCTCCGTAAACGAAACAATCAGAGGACTCTCGATCGGAAGTCTGTTGAGGTTACTCGGGCATTCCAGTCTTCGACGTCTCGACTCCTGATCATTGCATCGTATGATCAAAGACTTGCCAACCATTCTTTCTTCTTGGTGAGTAATCTGAGCTAATTATACACTTGTCTATTCATGTTCCATTATGTAGCGGGCGTAGGCATGCGGCCAGGCCCTTTGACCGCAGTCTCTTCCTTTCCCCAGTTCTCCTTTGTAAAAGGCAGTCTTCGGTCAATGGAGGCAGGGAGGGAACGTGTTGCGCGGAGCATGTATATGATCGGTATGTGCATACTGTTATCTTTTTCGAACTTGTTTTCTTATCTGGGATAACACATTCAAGCCTCGCACTTAATTTGGATCCTCTCACCCTTGTCGCGAAGTCGAACTTCAATCAGTTAACCAGCGGCCGAAGAGCGGAGCCTTCGAGGCAAGCCTTTGCGGACTCAAGTAACTAAGAAATGGACGCATAAAAGCACATAACACACCCATGGTCACCGGATGAATAATTGCACGCATGCGCAGCAGGCTAAATTCGAGGCGGTTGGCCGTGGGAATTTAAGTTTAGCGGGGAAGGTTAAGTTTTCACTCTAAATCGGGCAGATTGACAACCGCTTTCGGACATGATAAAATCTGATTTTGATCACGTCAACATGTGTCTGCACCTCGCGTTGTCCACGCCGCGACCAAGTTTTGCAGGTTGCAAGGTGACAGGCCCACTTCTTATTTGACCATTGTTCATGCCAACCATGGTTTCTCCCTTCCCGCTCCAAGCCGCTTCAACATCCAAGACTTTTTGTTGTCGACGATCCTCCGTCCTCCCGGATTGCGCAGCTTGGTGTGCGTCCTCACGGAAAATTCTATTTCCTCTTATTGCTCCTCGTAGAGACCGCCTCGCTATCTCGCTCCCTTCCGCTCTCTTTTCTCTCTTTTCATTCATTCTCTCCCTCTCCCTGACAGTATGTCTAGCTACAACACCACCACCTCTACCACAGCTGCTGCTGGAGCAGCAGCACGGGGCAGCGCTACTTCCGGGGGCACAGTCAATCCGGAAACCTTGGTTTACAACATAGACATATTTGTGTTGTCTATCATGGCGCTATTCGTCCTACTGAGGATTCCTCGGGTCTTCGCTCTTATGGGTTCTCCCCTTGACTGGACCAGGGGCCACATTCTGCGAAGCGTTCCTTATCGCGAACCTGCTCGTATCTTACGCGGGCATCAAAAAATGTACCCTCCACCACCGGCATCTTCGAGCTATGGTGCTGGGCCCTCCTCCTCCGACGTACACACTCTTTACTCTTACTCTCATGCCAATCACATCCAACGCCTTGACGAGAAAGGTGCACCACTCAAGATGCTCTATCCTCCCCATATAACGTCGTGCCCCCGGTTCTTGCGTGGCATTCTTCGCCCCCTCCGTGCAAGAGTTGGTCCCGGATTTTCTGTTGTACAGACTGTCATCGTTGCTCTATATTTCTACATCCTTCTGTACGCTGGTTTGTACAAATCCAACCCATTTACGGATTCGACGCGTACCGGATGGCTAGCCATTTCTCAAGTTCCTTTCGTCTTTGGGTTTTCGGCGAAGAACAACGTGTTTGGTTCAATGCTTGGGTACGGATATGAAAAGGTACGTCTGCGTTAAGCTCTCCAGTTCAACGACATCTAATACCTATTCGAATCTTTTAGCTGAACTTCGTCCATAGATTCGTTGGAAGATTGGTGGTTCTTTCCGCCAATATCCATGGTCTCTACTGGAGTAAGCTCTGCGATATCCCTTTATATCTATCCACTGACCAAGATTTGTAGTTTACAACTGGTCTATGGCTGGGTCATTCATGGCCCATATCGCGAGTCCGAGCAGCATGTGGGGCCTAGTTGGCTTGATTTGTTTCGATGTGCTGTTTTTCTTTTCGACAGCATACTGGCGCCAGAAGGCGTACAACCTCTTTTTGTGCAGTCATATTGTCGGATTTATTCTCATCCTCCCAGCAGTATGCGGTTTCATCTATTCTTCCGTTGTAGCAAATACTTATGGCTACATCTAGGCATATCTGCACAAACCGTCAATGCTTCCCTACATCTACGCAACTGTGGCCATCTTCGCATTCGACCATCTGGTCCGCATTATCAAAACCCGCATCGCAACAGCCATCATCCGTCCCATTCCTGAACTGGAGCTCACTCACGTCTCAATTCCGTACGTCAACTCCGGTTGGCGTGCCGGCCAGCACGTACGTGTGCGCGTTCTCTCCTCGGGCATGGGTCTTTTCGGCTGGGCCGAAGTGCACCCCTTCACTATCGCGAGCGTCGCGGAAGGCCCAGAGGGAATGGTACTCATGTGTAAGAAGGTTGGCTCGTGGACTAGGAAGCTCTATGAAATTGCTAAAGCCAGTGGATACGTCGATGGTGGGGTGGGGAGGGAAGTGAGGATGATCATCGAGGGCCCCTATGGAGGTCCCGGTCACACTATCATGGCGAGCTTCTCCGCAGCCGTCTTCGTCGTAGGAGGCAGTGGCATTACTTTTGCGATCTCCTCGATGCAGGACCTCGTGCGGAAGGATCTGAAGGGCATGAGCCGCGTCAA
Organism: Nidula microcarpa; assembly: GCA_036937055.1. Lineage (NCBI taxonomy): Eukaryota > Fungi > Basidiomycota > Agaricomycetes > Agaricales > Nidulariaceae > Nidula > Nidula microcarpa. Next base: position 27,275 of record JASFDD010000059.1, on the reverse strand, counting down.
GGTGATCGAGTTGGTATGGATAGTCCAGGATCCAAGTGAGGCAATACTTCATTCTCATCAAACGTCGGCGATAGCTAATCACTTTAACCTATAGCCGCGCTTGTTCCCGTTCTCCCTCTCCTCTCCTCCTTGGTTCAGCGGTCCATCTTCACTCCAATCAGGATCAGCGTCTACTATACGCGTGCTCCCATCGGGAAGTTCCCGTTCCCAGATGATTTCTCGGTCCCAGGTATTACCCTCGCTCCTGGCCGCCCGCGCATCGCAAAAGTGCTCGACTCTGCTCTCTGCCGCGCTGTCAGCCTCGGGGCTGGTGTAAAGGATTCTGTGGGTATTACAGGGATGATCGTAGGTGTGTGTGGTCCGATGGACCTGGGGACGGATGTCGCAAAGGCGGTGGGTACTGTTGAGCCACTGCGCAGGGATCAGGTCGGAGGGATTGAAATCCATGAAGAGTGCGTTTTCCCAAGCTTTTCCAGTAATAATGCACCATACTGACTTCTTCATTCAGGACTTTCGGTTGGTAGCTAGTCTACCCATGGGCTAGACCCTGGCACTGGTTGTCGTTGGGGATCTTTATTGGGTATGAGCAAAACCAGCTCAATCCATCACACTCGTTTTTTATGTAGATATTTTACTACATATGTATATATCTCTTACAATGTTGTACCAATAGACATCACAATCGAATTACAGAATCCTTTCAGGATCATTTTGGCTCTTTTGCGTGAGTATTTGTCTCAATCAATGTGTTTTATACTTATAGATAGGATCACAACATGCTCTAGCCCCGCGAAACGACACAATATGTTTCGGAACGGGTAACATATGCCATTGATTTGACAGGAGTTGGTATTTTAAGATGGAACGCTTATACTTCAACATCGTGTTTAAAATCTAATAGTCGTCAGTTGTCTCTCTCGTCCTCGACCTCTCGTGGACTGGCACGGACATCATCAAAAGCACTTGAGGAAATACACGGCGTTATGCATTTCACGATGCAAGAAAAGAAATCATGTAGCTGGACCTGAATCTGTATTAACAAGGCAGATAAGCGCGCGAGAAAAGAGCTCACAAATACAAGAAAACATCTAAACAATGCCTTCACAAGTCCTTACGCAAGACGTTCCCTCCCTGTGCTGCCCTAAACCCAAGCCAAACCCACCAATTCTGCTCTGCACTATCATGGCCCCAGAGATAGTACACTGCTCGACGTTCCACCACGAGAAGATGTTGCGGGAGATACCAGAGCAAGCCGGTCAAGAAGAGTATAGACAAAACACCAAACACGGTCACTGTTGAATCAAAATCTATGTTCAGACATCACAAAGAACGGTCAGGAGTACACATTAAGAAGCGCGACACCTACAGAACAGAACCTGTTCCCAAGTCTCCATCGCAGTCAAAGCGAGAGTTGTTGAAAACCATATCCACCATCGCCAACAAAATTTACCCAGCCTCGACTTGGGAGGCGGCGAGATCTTGGTATTTGGTCTGGCAGTAGGAAGATGGTCAGGAGGACTTAGCGTTAGAGGCATGTCCAGGCGAGAGCAACAGCAGTTGGAAAGAAAAGTCGGAAATGATTGGGATGATGCGTGCCCGAACTTTGAGTTTAAGCTTCTGGTCCTCGGATCGGGAGGAGCACGGAGTGTGAAATATTGCTATTTTTAGTGCGTATTCTCACAGTCGGTTGGTCGTCGACATTCGATGTCTTTCGACAACAAATTCTGGTCAGTACTCATTTCTCAACATGGGCCTGAGGATCCGATGGTGTCGAGGGTCCCAATTCCATAGTCGCATTAATTAGGTATAGTTGGGGTATATGAGTAGTAAGATACACGACCCTGATGGTTTAGCATGACTCCCTGCAAAGTGCCTCTCATCAGTACTTCGGTCCTGTACTCGTAACTCTGGAAAGCACTACTCACAGAAAATCTGCCTATGATTTCTGAGATGTCGTCCAGCAACATCACAACTCCTTCATAGCGGCGTATCCGCCCTCACCGGACTTGAAACCGAGCCATTGGCGCAACAGCCTTTCGTCCCCTTCTTGTCCCCACAGATAATATATCGCCCGGCGGCGCATAAGGACAAGATGGTGAGGAAGGAAATTGAATAGACCCGATAGTAGTAAGATAAAGAGGACAGAGAAGATTGCCACTGTCAAGAAGGTCAGGTTCGCTACCCTAGACTTATATGTTGCGTGGTTGATGAGCACTCACATAAGAGAATCTTCTCCCAGGGTTCGAGCATAGATAGCGCAAAGGTCGACTCGAACCACATTCGCTGTCGCCAGAAGAAGACCCCTAGTCGCGAAGTGGGTCGACGTGTCGACCTATGGTCTGGCTTGGGGGGTGGGAGTTGGGCGGCGGCGGTTACGGCTGAGGTCATGGTGGCCAAAAGGGAGATCACGAGGCACAGTGGGGTGTACGGTCCAGTATTGGGGGTATTAGGGCACCGTTGTGGTGCAACTTAGCGGTTCAGCGCCGCCCACCAGAAAGGTTGTATTACCATATTTGCAACTCTTATTGATCGTTTCTCAGGTCCACTGCGCATGCCAAGCGGCTCGGCCAACCGGGGCTGCTTGTTTGGCCATAATTGACAAACCCTTCCCGGAGGCCGGACCCGGTGAATCAAACCTCAACTTTCGACGAAGAGCTCACAATAGTTCAGGTTACTATACTTAGTGCTACACAATCCTGTATACAACATTTTCCGTAAGGCGAGATCATGAATATTTGAATCTGAACTCTTCTACGTTAGATGTCGTGTGCATGTAATGATCTACCTTACATAATTAGATTCTCTATGCTCACAGGGTCAGATTTGCCCGTAACGTTTGACCATATGATCAGAGTCATTGAGCGCTACCGGGGTCCTCATGTGGGTTTCCGTGTGTACCAACATTCATCCTTGACTTCACACCTTGCCCTCTCTTCCCTACCAATGCAGGCCGGCACTACCAGCAGCAGCTATACGCGTCCGTTCGGACCTCGAATAGATTTCAATGGGCAGGCTGGTCCGCCGATATCACAAAATCGTCCTACACAACAAATTAGCGAAGAGCATCGTGGTGCTGACTATACTTCTCCGTCGAGGCGACCCTTTGGGCCACGTATCCCGCAGCGAAAGAATACTGCGGATTCAACGGTCGGTCCGGTGACTGACACCCCGTCGCTATCTACCGGAACGTCTCTACTCAGTGTCGTCTGGGCTGATTCTTCAGAGACTAATAATCCTGAGGGGCCATCGACGGAACGCGATACATCTAGAGGAACAACGAAATCGAAGCGTTCTCCTCGACCACTTCCACCAAGACCCCGAAATGCTTTGCATGACCCGATGCGAAGACGTCTACCTCCTACGACGTCGACGCTCCCCTCCAGCCAGGATATTCCGTTCTTATTCTCCTCGAGGACAGGACAGTATGACACCAATGCAGAAGGTCTGTTCTCCCTCCCATTTTCATGCCTAATTCCTATAATTAACTTTGTTACTTTAACATAGATCCCATAAAGGATCCGTTTGGGCGACAGGATGGTGTTCCTTCCGATTCACCTTTATGGAAAAACTACATGGAAGAAGCTAAACAACACGACCAGATTAATATTGGTAATTGGAACCAAAGTATGGATGTCATTTTGATTTTTGTGAGTTTGAACTAAATCATACACTTGGTTATATTCCTTAATCAAATATTCATTTAGGCTGGTCTATTCTCTGCTATTCTGACCGCATTTTTGATTGAGTTCTACCATCCACTCCAACCAGACTCCAACCAGGCAGTAGTGGACCAGCTTATCACAATCTCCTCACTTTTACAGGCCACATTGACACCAAATTCATCAAGCCCAGCAATTGCTGAAATCCAAACTGTTGATTCCCAGCCATTCATTGCAGCAAATTCTGCTATTGCTGTCAATATCCTGTGGTTTGTTAGCTTGACATGCAGCCTTGGGGCTGCCATTGGGGCTATGGTGATCAAGCAGTGGCTTCAGTTCTATGGAATGGATCTCAGTCCAAATGCCTATGAATACACCCACCAGCATCAGTACAGATATTCTGCTCTACAAACTTGGCATGTACCAAGCATCATCTCTGCTCTGCCCTTCATCATGCTTATATCTGTTGGTCTCTTTCTTGCTGGGCTGGCTTTGCAACTATTACTGCTCAATACTATTGTGGCTATTGTGGTTATCAGTTTCTTGGCTGTTGTCTTGCTCTGCTATGGTCTCTCTTTGATTTTGCCTCTTCTCTACCCTGGATGCCCATATAAAACATCTGCATTGGTACTGTTTAAATCATTCTATCATGCTGCTAGGTCTTGGGTTTCTTGGCTCTTTTATAAGCCTAGAGGAAGACCCAATGTTATTCCCTTGGCCAGAGAAAATCCAGAAATCTGGGAAATTAGGAAATTGCAACCTCAGCTGCTTGTCAGTAGCATCTCATGGTTACTTGGTATCTCTCAGAAAGAAGATACCATCCACCATGCTCTGATGTCTGTGTCCAAAGTCAACAGGACAGATGATATGATCTATCAACTGCTTAAATGCAATGCTCTGGAGAAACTGGTTCACAGAGCTATTATGCCATTGCCTTCATTAGGCCACAGCTTCTGGAACACAATGGAATTTCTAACACCTTCCCATTTTATATTCAGAGATAACAGCAGTGCAAGAGCATATATGAGAGTACTAATCTCAGTATGGCACCATCCATCCTATTTGGCTCTTGATAAGCCCCCAGCTATTTCATTCAATTCACAGAGGGACAGTAGGAATCCTGGAATAAAAATTGAAGATGAAAAGAATTTTCAGTGTCTTCTGGGTGACTGGCTTCTGCTATGGAGGATGTTGAAGCAAACACACAATAACCAGCTCTCAGTTCTTGCTAAAAAGGGCTTTGATTTAAATCTTTATGCAAATATTGTTTGTGTAGAAGTCTGTAACTACCACCTGCAGAAATATGTTACACCTCTATACTTGCCTCAAAATAGGGGTGCATTTATTGACTTGCACTACTTTCTGGAAGCTATAAATGTTGTGGGACAAAGAGAGCTTGGCCTGGATGATGACACAGTTTGGCTACTATTAGACACATTGGCTTATGTCTTCTCAGGCATGGATGATGTTAGTGCCCCAATTGAGATCAAGGGGATTCCAAGGACATGGTTCAGTCATAGTCAATCACCTAGTCTGACACGGCAGGAAACTGTGCTATTGCTTGTCAAACTTCTGGAGTCAAATAATATGCAATACAATCTGACAACAAAAAAGCTTTTGCTTTGTCTGCAGATGCTTCTTCCTGTGCCAATGATATCTGCTAGCCGGAGGGATTTCTTTATTCAATATCAGCAAGAGAGCCCATCCAAATCTCAGTTATTTGAGCAATTGAATATAACCTTGGCTGGGTTGCTGCAGGTATTCATTCCAGAACTAAATACTGGAATTGGGAGGCTTCACTCTCCACAAGAAAATACTATATCTGAAATGCAAAATAAAGTTGCCTTCTTAGCAGTTGAACAGCTCTATAAGAGTATACTGCAAGCTGATTTTCCAGCAACAGACTATGATGATCTATTGCTTTCCCTGCCTCCCTGCTACTTAGAAAATCTATTTCAGCACATCCTATCCACTGAGCTGAATACCTTTAACAACAAACATGCTGGTGTTTGTTGGATGATAGGTTTGCTTTCTAAATGGTGCATCAATAATCGGAAATCTACAGAAAATATTCAAAGATGTACTAGCATTGTACAGAAACTGATGAGCTTGCCATGGTCTGAAGATCAATACAATGCTCTATCAGATAAAATGATGTCTTTCCTCGAACAATTATGGATAATACCTGGACCATCATTTGGAAATATGGTATGCAATGCACTATGTATCATGCTGGAAAACTCCCTGCTTGCCTCTCAGAAGGATAGAAAACTAGTGAAATATTTGACTGGAGGGACAAAGACACTTCTGGAAATTTGTTCTTTTCTTGCTTCTAATGAGTGCACAGAAAATTGCAAGAAGAGCTGGCGCAATCTTACTATGGAATGGGAAAGGCAGAGGCAAGGATATACCCCTTCAGCACCAGAAGTATACCAGTTTCGGACATTGAAGGAGGTGCTTGAGATTCCAGGAAATTCTACTAAATAGTACTTTTAAAAATCATATTTCGTGTACAGTTTTAAATGAAGCCGTTGCTTCATTATTTTACATGCATGCTTCTGCGATACGGTGGGTCGACAAAAAGTCTAGTAAATGTAACGATTGCTTAAGGATACGAAAGTGTAAAGTGTTGCACGTACTATGTTCATGCTGCACATAAATATATTTCAATACTGACTGGCCGTCAACGGCTCTATAAATGATTCTACTTTTCATTTAATCTCAATAAATTCTTCCGTAGCAGAATGTGATTCATTGAGCAATAAATATTTGAATACGTATGAAGGACCTTCGCATTTTGTCCACAGGCATCTAAAATTAGCAACCATGCAGGCCGTCGCGCAGCCACGCAGTAGAGATGGCTGGCCTGGAGAAGCTTGGGGCTAATATCCCTTCGCCCAGAATGACACCAGTGCCTGTAGACATTGCCCTATCATGAGTGAGTTTCCGAATGAGTTTCCATAAATGGATAGCCACTGAGTATCGAAACCAGGTGATAGATTCAGGATGGAAGGATTGGACGTTTATAATAATGGAGGAGAGAGCCAGGAGAGCGAAAAGCCTTCCAGGTAGCATGGTGTACTAGATAAGTGTATTAGACATGAATAACGATTATCGTTTAATACCAGCAGCGGCAGCGATCCGCATTATATCGTGCCTGAGCCCCCTCCTGCCCTCGAAGATGTCCTCCAACTTCGAAAGAGCCCTATCTTCCGGCATTCGGGACAGTTGCCTCTTCGACCTCACGCGAGGTCGCCTCTGCACATACCACTCCCACGCGTATCGCAGTAGCGCACCATCAGCGTCGTACGGCGTCGGGATCTCTGAGTACCCAGGACGTGCTGTTGGGTGTCGGACGTAGATGGCCGAGCAGGTAGCAAAAGAGACCTCGATGTAAGCGGGTATGAAAAGCCAGGGAGAGGCATACTGTGGCAGGGAAAAGGGGGTGAGATCTGAGTCCTTTTCGGATATATTGACGGGTTCGTAGCTGGTATGCTCTGTGGGTTTGAAGAAGCGAATGGCTCTAGGATTCACCGATACCATATCCCCTGGAGCAAGACGGGTGCTGGAGTTTGTATGCTGCGAGTTCAGAGGAAAATACTCAGTTCCCAGTCATGATAGGTCATCAGCAACGACGTACCTTCTTCCCGTTCACCATAACGTCTCCGTGGAGAACTAATCTCCTCGCCTCGTACACACTGTGCACAAAACAACACCGGAAGATAAAGATATCTAGCCTTCTCTCCACCTCTGAAAACATCAAACTTCCTACAGGCGCCATGCCCTTTTCCTCCATCTCCGCCTCCAACTCCTTCGCCTTCTTCTTCCGCCTCGCAAACTCCTCCAGTGCATCCTTGTCGTCTCCCTGCTTAACTACACGGCGCGGACGCACATCAGGCAGCGTTTCAGGCAGAAACCAGCGCTTGAACACTTTTTCGGGGATGAAGTCCCCGTGGTACGCGCGCACAGCGGCTTTGGACTTCCATCGCTGCTGGAAAAGAGTCTCGCGGTCAACTACACGGAATTTTATCTCTTCAGATTTGGGGCCGACAGTACGCAGCCATAGATTGTAGAGATTCCGGGGGGTCCAGCTCTGTAACGAATGTTGTCAAGGACTGAGAGTTTGCTATGGGATACAAACGCACCATGCGAGGGAGAGCCCTCCGGATACTGAATACGCCTTTATCGCGCATATTTAATGGCGCGCTAAAGGAAGAACAGACGGAAAAAAGGGGGCTTCAGGAGCGGCTGAGCCCTCCTCACTGTTGCAGACAGCGGACAGGTCGGTATTAGGATGAGGAATTTTTAGAACTCCGGCTTCCGACGCGATCCCACGCAGCTCTCGCGCGTCGCGTCCCTGCTTGAAGCTTGAGACTAAACAATGCTAGTGACACTATTCAAAACATTCAAACATTCACTTTCTATTGCTCATCCGAGTAGCCTCTGCCCAGTGGGTTGGATGGGGAGTACTGATTAGTATCTGGGGGATGCTCATGCCTGTGAGCACCATACACTATGGCCACCATCTTCGCTCGCCGACTGCAACCAAGGGCTCGCATCACGCTATGGGTGCATCTGGAGTGGGTACCTCTGCCTTCAGTGTTGGAAAACTCCACTAACTGGCGTCTAATCCACTAGTTATAATCTACTTTTTACAACAACTGTCATCACTCAGGTGCAAATCCAGGAAGGCAATCTAAAAGCGATTGGTGAAGGGTGCGTCGCCCAGTTGTTTCCACTCTTTTTATTGTTATTCAACTGCTTGAGTAACTCCAGTTGTAGAACGTGCTCGCTTTCTCACACGCTCATCGCAAGAACTTAACTGACAAGGGGCAGATGCATTGGAGACGGTCTCAACGCCAGTGGAGACGATCACACGTTGCCACCCAAGAAGACGTGAGGAAAACATCTCGTGTTCTGGCGACCGCTCCTCTCCAGTCGCAAACGTATTCTTTTACGGACATCGTTTCGTTTTCACATGCACTGCAGCCTCATCTGCAGTCGCATTAGCCAAACGTTGGCCAAACTATGGGAACGTCTTCTGGTCTGTAACGAGCTGAAATACTTTCGTGGCTATCAGAAGTCGTCCTAACCCATTTTAGGATCATCTCTACTTGTCTTCTACTATGGAAACGTTCTCAATAGGCGAGGAAAGGCAGAGAGCTTTTTTCTGTTCTCGCTGGTTTCGAAACCTTCGCTTGGCCGTACGTGACATATATTATAACCAGCACTGCCCTTTCTAACTCCTCAGGTCAGCAAGAGAAGAACATTCTAAGTAGCACACGCTGGATATGGTGGTTCATGCCTCCTCTGATGCCACTTGCGGCAGAGGCAGCTCATGCAGACACAGGCGTTTGCGATACCCCGCACGGCGAACCTAGTGTTTCAGAGAAGTTCCTTCTGATCCACAAAATCTATCTCGCCCTCAAAGCTATGTCAGGGGCGAAAAAGCCGTCTAATCCGGAATTTCAAATAACGATATCGTTCCCGACCTCGTCAACGTGCCCGATGTCCAGGAGCTGCTCAGGCTGCTTCACCTCCTGCCGGACGTTGTAGCTGAAGCGTCGCTGGTGTAGTTTCACTCTCACTGCCAGCCTGAGATACTCTGCGACACTGCACCTTACTTCTTCGGGATATATCCTGAGTACGCATATCATTGCATTCGCTATGACTTCTTTACTGACACACGTACAGATTTATGGATCCTCTCTATGAGTTTAGGCCAATGATTTTTGGCGTTATAGTTCTGGAATTGTCCTTCTGTGCATGGTTTCTGAAGCCGAAACCGACCTCGATTCCCCCATTGTCATTTCCTGTATCTTAATAACCAGGAGCACTCTCTAGGGGATCTAATAGGTCGTACACAGTCGGTGACAAATTCCTTACCCAGGCTGGCCAATAAATGGTGCTATTGGGTTTCAGTCCTCATGGGAGGGATTCAAATGGATCTGCATTTATTTAGAGAGGGCCGATTTCTCTGTTGTGGACTAGACGACCGTCTAAACGTCAAAGGTCGCAGAATCAAGCACTAGCATTGTATGACTAACATGCGGGCAACAACTCTGTTCACGGCATCTGGAGTTACCACGTCTATGAACTCTTAAAGTGATTTCGAGGCGGTCCCTGACCAAGAGTTAAAGAAGCTTCTGTGGCGTCAAACAGTGCTTTGTATATCCTGAAGTATTCTCCAACTTGATCTTCCAGGCTAAACAACTCCGGCGAAGTTTTCGGTAGCCGGTTTTACCAGCATAAACCTCAGGATTCCATGTTTCTGGGCTAATGATAGAGCCGACTTGAATACAAGCATATCATACATTCTACTCCAAGGTCCGTATATGTCGTCCAGTTGGCGACATTCTATTAACATCGTTTCCTTACACCATCCCAGGCTCCAACTGTCTCTCTGCTGCCTTCCTTTTTATCTTTTCCACGATGCCTTCTCCGTGTCTGCCAGTTCTCTCTTTCCCGATTTCTTGATCGTGTTTGTTCTTGACGCGCCTCAGTTTCCAAAAGGTGTAAAACAATGTCAACACTCCACAAATCACAGCACCGGCCGTCGTTACGATAATCGTGACCTTTCCGGTGGTAGAAAATTCACCATGTTGGATGCCAAAGATATTTGCCAGTGTTGAGATAATCCCAGTGAGGCAATTAAGCAACCCTGGTCTGCATGTCCGATTCATTACATCGTATGTTTCTATCAACCTTTTTATCACCACCGAACTGACAAAAAGAACTTACAGGAAAATACGATTGAGTAGCCAGACATAATTATTTCTCCACCTCCACCAGAGATAGATCATCCCAGTTGTCCCAACGCCACAGCAAATGAACGCGACGACAAACCTAAACTATCAATCGCATTTCGCCCTTTCCACGCGATATACTGAATTATACTCACAGCGGGATGCCTGTCACGGCGTGCAGTAGATGCTCCGTGATTTCACTGGAAGCGTTGATATTCTGTAAACTTATGAATGTCCCAGGGAACAGCACGAAACCCGCCAACAAGATCCATGTAAAGAATGAAGCCATCAAATTATGGATACGCGGAATGCCGTCGACTGCCAATAACATATTCACATATTTCGTGTCCATCTGGCTGGTGGCTCGATGGGGAACTTGTGGCCTCGCAGTCTGCGTGATCTCATTATCGGCACTCGATGTTTGACGATGATGAGCTGCTGGACGCTCGCCATGATCTCTGTGTTTCTCTGTATGCGATTTTTTCCTGGAATTCCGATGAGCCCCTTATTGGCGCATAGTTCATGACGTTTTGTTATTAGAGACGAGTGTGTGAGGTTTACGACATATGCTATGCTCACTGTCGTGATCTCCTTTCCTCTCTTGCATTTTTGCCGTAGATGTCCGGTGCGGCTGAGGTGTCATGGTAGAGATGGTACCGCTGCAGAGGATGGTTGTGTATCATCTGAGCATCAGGGACTCTCACGATCCCCCAGTATACTGGCCTTCTTGTCCCATTGTCAACAACACCTCTGCGTCGGTGTCCACTGGGATCACCTTCCGGTAAACATGTGGTGTCGCACTCCCGAAATAGCCTTATCAAGACCTTCTCTACAATACGAGGTGATTGCATCGCAGCTATTATAGTTAGCTACAGTATTCGAGCGGTTGATGGTTAGACGAGACCCAGTACCCAGGTGGTAGGGCTTAGTCTACTATTACAGTGTCCATTGGCTAACGTGTAACAATAATACATGATACTACATCTGTCTGCGGCGGCAGCTATGTCCAATGCGATGGGTGCCAAGCACAGTCTGGAGGCAATATGACATCGTCAACTCACAGAGTGAGGAAAATGTATGCCTAGTTTCCTTTCCCAGATGGTCCATCGTGTAAACCCACTCTCCTAGGGTAAGGATCTTCTCCCAACTTGGCCTCAGCCCCGGCCATGAGTGATACCCTCGGACTCCGGGGGGTTATCCAAGCGTCCAACGGGCCGTACTCGAGCCGCTAGACTCTCCTGCGCTCGTCACGAAGGACGAGCGAACCTGGAGAGGTCAAGGTGACTCCCGCTCCCGATGCTCCTTCTCAACGTCTCCGCGAACATCAACCTCCACTACAGTGCTTGAATACTGAGTTGCGGGGCTCATTGGCGGTGGGGGATCGAATTCCACATGTGGATCGTTTTCTCGATATTCTGGAGCGTCTGAATGAATGAGACTGGGAAGTTGTGCCCTTCCAAGCATGGGTGGCGGAGGATCAAACTCTGGTTCGCAGGTAGTTATTCCCCTCACTTCGGTTTGCATGTTAGTGGCTGCTGTGTCGACGTCATGAGCAGTTCGCCCGAGTCCAATTTGTACAATGATTAGGGTCGGCACCATTCCCTGAGAAAAATCAACTTAAATATCTAAAAATCAAGCATAAGCTTTACACTTACCACCATCTGGCATAAGCCTGCATCGAGAGGGTACTGCAAAGCGAATCAGCCTCGTTCTGTGCGTAGTAAGGGACGGAGAAAACGAACAATATCCAACAAAACATCCACCATCACATAAACGGAGTAAATCATCCCAGATTCGACTCTGCAGCAATTGAGCAAAACAGCGAAATCATAGTCGATAATAAAACGACGTACATGATGGCGGCAGCTGTCTTGTATTTCCCTGAAAGTCCGGGACCTAGGATAGCGTGCGCTTTCCGGCCGATCCACCATATACGGCCAGCTGAATATGCCTATTAGAATGGGTAGTACAGACGTAGGAAAAGCAACGTACCCATGAGAGTGGTGACCATCAAGTTCAACACGACAGTTACGAAGAGGAAAGCTTTTAGAAGATCACGGAAGCGGTATTCTTGCTCAGCGAGTCCAATAAAAGTATAGCCACAAGCTTGCGATATAGTCATTAGATTAAACCATGACTAGTCAAGGAGCTAAAAACTACATACCTGAGCCGGCAAACAACATAAAACAGGGTATAAAGATGATTCGTTTACTGTTGTTCCATACAGTATAACAGCGATATATCTGAAAATCACGCACTTCAGCTATCATCGACTGGTTAAATAATTTCGAACAACATACCACCAAACTATCTGCTATGCAACTAAGAGATTTGTTGAGCGATGAAATGCGTAATGAAATGAACGTCTTACTTGCTGGTAATGAATATCAGGTACTTGAAATGTATGTTGTCGTCCGGTATTTCTTCTTGCTTTATCACGAACCAATAAAGATAGGATACTGCGAGCACGATGTCGATCGTGGCCAACACAAACATGGCAATTGCACATGCCAGCATCACTCTCTGGGTTGTCTTTTTGTTGGACAGTAAGACACTGATGCATATACCAAACAACGCGACGTAGATTCCTAATGAACACAGATAAGCGGCGGTGTCTAATTGCATAGATGGACTGAAGGGCTTACCGTATAGCAGAGTTTCGAACTGCATGGAAAATTGTATTAGCAAGTAGCGATGAAGAGGATAGGATGGCGCACCAGAATAGCGGCAGTATATATATATAATGAGGAGTAGCTCAGATCTGAGGATACTGACAGCAACGTCGTCCGACTGAGGACTCCAACACCTTCAGCAACCTTCATAGTCCCGTCTACAACCATCTTTATCGGCGCCAGATTTGAAGGTGGGTCGATACGAAGGAGAGGTGATGGTTAAAGGTTAAGCTCGTATCAGGCCACGATTCCAGCAGTTTAGAGTGGGAGTGAGAGGGAAGCTACACGCTCCGGTGAAAGATACCCACACATGGCGCTAGCACCCGGTGAGACTTATAACCGTCTGAAGATGCCCAGAACTTGGGTGGTCGGGCGAACATCGTGGAATGAGCGGCGTGAGTGACTGTGAGTTCTGTTCGACGACTTTGGTAAGTGGGGCAGTGTGTTAACTATTGCTTCCGAACAAAAGTGGACATCTTGGGAAAGGATTGAAGAAGACGTCAGATGTAAACCTTCCGTAAAGCCGTCAATGTTTAGAGTATATTGATAAACAGTAGATGCTATTGGATTGCACGAAACTCTATGGTCTCTCGTGATCGGTACATCCCAAGCACATCTTACAGCATTCGCTCCAGTACAGTGGGCTTCCAAGAGACCACAAGTTGTTATGTCCACGAGTATCTACTCCTCAGGTGGAGGAATTAAGCCACATCAGTTTATCGCCTGTCATGTATCGTAAGGAGGAACCATCTTCAGCGTGTAGCCTTTTAGCCAGGCCTTCCCAAGATAAGTGAAGCGAGCACTCATCCGAAAACTTTGCCTGGATCCTCAGAGACAGTGCTCATGGTCTCCGTTCTTCGAAGCATCGTCGTAATATATTGAGCTGATAGAACCTGGCCATGGGAGCGGGATGGGGTCTCGATTACCGACTGACCGTGGGCTTCAGATGGCATCATGCTGACAGCGAAAGTGCTGACAACGCCTCGCACCTCCCGATTACGGGCGGCAACTTCAACGACCATCAATGTCGCGGTAATTCCCTATGTTTAGTTTCCATTAGAATGAGATAATGCGACGAGGGAAAAGAAGCTAACAGCAATCTGCGTGAGAGCAACGTCGATTACCAGCTAAGACGTGGGGTTAGCTGAATGCTGAATGTGTGGAGACATTTACATACCGGATGAACCAATAGATAAAGCAGAACAAAGAGGGTGTATATAGCACCTGATTCGATACTGGAAATTTATGAGAAGAGAATTTGGATCACAAAGCGATAGGAACTTACGCCACAGAAAAAACAAAACGAAGTACCCGGCCTTTCATTGTTAGAAAGAAGCTTGCTTTCCTAGCAGTCCAAACCATTCGAACAGCTGTTTTCTAGTGAGATTACACAAGGTTTTGTCTTGGTGACAACTCACCGATGAGAGATGTTAAGGTGATATTGCCTGCGACAATAGAGATGAAGGAAGCCGCTTGCAACTTATCCTTAATAGAAGGCCCTGTCACGGACACGTATCCCGAGACTATATCACTCCGAAATTGAGCATTAGTTATACGTGATATTCATAATGGCTTACTTGTCCCAGATATAAGTAGTAGGATTGGCGGCACAACAAGCCATTTTTTCATCCATACAACGTAGCAGCGATCTATCTAAAGCTAGAGAGTGAGAAGAGTATAGACAACATTGACGGAAACTCGTGCTCACGAAAAGTCCAGTGGTAATAGCACTGCAAAAATTACAGTTCTGAAAATGGAAAAACAAAGCGTTGCTTACTTTGCAGTGAGATACAGAATGAACTTGTAATCAAGGGCTCTGCTCCGAATCTGGTCCACCCATTCGCCCCGGAGTACGAGGCGGAAAAAGAAGAATAGCGTAAGACACAGATCGGCCGAAGCTACCACGAACATCGCGAGGATTGCGAGTAGCAAAACTCTCCGTGATGACTTCCGCTTCGCTACAAAGTAGACACAGCTACAGAGCAAAACGGCATATAAACCTATTAACAGTAGCTTTAGATTCTCAAATCACCTAGCATGAATGGATTTTACCATAGAGAAATGTTGTAAACTGTCACGTTTCGACGATGAAGTCAGAGGTCGGGAGCCGGTAAATATGCGATCAAACGTACCAGCATCGCAGGGTATCTGGATTCTGATGACCATGGCATACTCGGAAGAGGAATATCTGGATCGCGAGGCGTGAATTCGCCAATGAGGACTGCTGGATTGTCTGCCATAGTCATGGTGTTGAGGTGGTCTGCTGTGAAAGAAGATATCCTGATAAAGTCAAGCTGATGTCTTGGAAGGCCAAGCAAAGGCTAATGCTCAGCCCATCTTTCATGGGTGAAAGGCCATCGGCGAGTGCCGTGCATGTGTACTGCGGAAAAGTCAGAACTCTCATGAATAAAGAAGTGTGTGAACAGATAATGCACCTTTGTTCTAGCCGGACAGCAAGTAAGTATTGGAGCCGATGTCTGAGATCCTCTTCGTTAGGTTGTAGAGATGAATTTTTTAACTGAAAACGGTATCGCTGAATGCTGAAAGAAGATTTTCGACTTCGATTAAAGTTGATGGTGTTTTCAACAAGGCGGGCCGGCCCTAGTGACGAAACGAGCTTTGCTCGTATTTGTATAACTGTACGCGTTGTTTGGTTTCTGCTTTGTTGGACCTGCAACACGCGGCCTCGTTCTGTTACTCAACCTCCACCAACCCAGAGTCCGGTCTGTCCGACTCCAAGATTAGGGCCTTTCCCCGCCTTCATCGCTCCGGGCATCCTCTCTGACTGTACACCGGCTCCCCCCCGCCACTTGCCGCCTTCAGCCAATATGATCCACTCTCAACCGAGTGTCATCTAACCCTACGTTTTTATAGACCACACGCGTCCGTTTTTTTAGCTTGAAGAAGATGTCGGATACTTCTCTCTGGTTTATGGTGACACCGGTGACGGCGTGCCAGATCTTGAGATAGCTGGACCTCTTCGCAATGACACGTCTTACGGTAACCGTGATACACAGAGTCTTTCACTTGCAACAACATCTCCAGCCTAACCTTTCATCGTTTCTTCGGAAAGCGGTCTATTCCGATCAACCTTCGTTTCCCGCCCCAATAACGCACAAATCCCTGTATGTGTCACCTCGGGGCCCCATTTTTCTTGACTATGCCACCACACATATATCCCCGCACAAGATGCTATGCCAGTTAGTTTTCGTATCCCCGCAAGATCGAATTCTAATTGCTATGTGCGTCCTTTCTATGGTGGAGGTTTTGGTCGCCTGAAGTGGGAAGGTGATACCGGAAACACGAGGAATTCATAATGGAGTGCGGATTTCGATTGCGGATGGACCGCCAGAGATACGTCGCGGCACCTCGAGGGTATCTGGCTGGAGACCGAGCAAGTTACACACACCCTGGCTTACGGCTACCCAGCATGTCACCTGGGCCGCGCACAGCTCCTCATTGGAGACTCTATTTTCCCAGCGTCACTCATGCGAACTCGTTCTTTTATTCCAGCTTCTATGCTGCGGTGCTGGCACGCCTGTGAAAGCGGTATTCCTGCCACTTCTCCTGCTCTCGAAGCAGAACAAGCCCTCCGAACAGGATGTTGATGATCTGAGTCTTCGGACTCCTCCTTCGAGCGTCTCGCTTCTTCCATTCGTTGAAACGAGCTGTAAGCCTCAAACCCGGTGACATTTGAGCAGAGTTTCAATCACCGTGGGCTACTGCCATCTGCATCTTGACTCCGTCGAGCATGATGCGGAACGCAGGGGAAGTCCAGAAGCGTCGGCGAACGTATTGAAACTCGCATGGCTTCGTGGCTATGTGCTCCAGGGATCTAGGAGCCGCGACTACATGGCATGAGATACAAGGATACGTACAGGAAAGCTCGAACACTTGGTTGTTGTACGTCGGGATTCGCGTGGAGAGGCCATGGCATGGCCGAGAAGCGCGTTGAAGTCGGTGAATGCGATCTCTCTATAGCACCCTTGCTAACTTGTACATGGTCTTTTCTTGCCTTAGATGGTTCCATGCGCCCCCAACTCCAGTCCTTCTCGAAGAGGAAGGCTGGCTGTGATTGCTCCCATGCGTTAGTAGCTTGGTTTCCATTTTGTGCTGCGCTTCGCGATTCTCTATCGGCGGACAGACATAGGAGATCAGGACGTCTATGTCAACTGTTCTCCGAGACGGTGCGCTTGATGTGCTTCAAGCATCGTTATTCGGAATTGTACGCGAAGACCAGAGTCTTAGAGCCTAATATCGTCTTCCATGTTGATTTTCTTCGCCATGATCTGTGAAATGGGCTTTTTTTTCTAGCAGATGATTCCTTCGTTCGATGACTCACGTCACTGCTGCCTGGTTCGTTAGTCCTGTGTGCAGTGTTTCTGGATACCTTCTGCATATTGGTTCTCCATTGCCACCGAAGTTGCGACTCCCAAGGGAGTTGCAACAGAGATTCGTTCTCGAGGTCGGGAGCATTTGGATGAAAAGATCGACTGCGGGGTGGGATTCCTTGGTATGCAGCGATCAGGCATGCGAAGTAGACCCAGAGTGCGATGACGAGAACTGGTGTTACTCAGACGCAGAGGATTGCTTGCGGTCGGTGGCACGCACAAGAAAACACCTGGTCCTCAGTATTTGGCTCAGGCGATGCGAGCAGACTTTCCGTGCGCAACGCGAGATGTTCCCGGCATGTCGATGCACTCGATTACTCGAGTTCAGGAGACCCTCTGCCCTAATATGATTCGCAGCTCATTGAGCATGATAGGAATGAATCCGAGCACAGTATGGAGTGGTGGGAAAGCCTCTTGTTGTAATGACCGGAGGTGATTACTATGGAGCAGGATCCAGGCGAACATGTGTGGTAGAGTGCCCTTTGGGGCTAGCATCACAGCGGGGGAAGCTTTTCAGCTTCGAGAGTGCATGTAGCGTCAGAGATACCCTTGAGAAGATCCTCTGTCGAATGGTGCAGGATTGAGAGAATCATGTTTTAACTGATCGTTTGAGGAGGACCATATCCTATGATTCATCGATAGCAATTTTTTCCAATCATTCACCTTCGCGGTGATATCGAATTTGACGATGTCTTACGCAATGAGTACAGCTGAGTAGCATTCATTGAAATCGTGTCTAGATGCTGACATTTCTACACGTATATTTAGGTACATAATGTATATGGACGTCCGTGTTTGATATCCGTCCCTGGAGTTTTCGCAGATAATTAGCCTGAGGTTAATGCCTACTTGTACCTATTCCACAATGAAATGCCAGTAAGGTATCATGTTCCTATTAGTGTAAGAGCGCCATCTTCTCCCCCTGAGCACCAATGTACGACATGGCCTCTCTATCTACGCTCATAACGCGAGCATATTCCAGGATAAGTCTAAAATGAGCGTTAGGGAGGGTGCAACAAAAAGAAGCTTTACATAAAGACACACCTGAAGAAATAGGCGATAAGATCCTCTCTCCTCCAGAATGTTTTACTCCACTTGCGACCTGCCACCGCAATCTTCCTGGCAAGATCCTCGTGGGTACCTTCACCGTTTCCATCTCCACCGAAGAAGATAAGCGCATCATGGAGGTCGGATAGGTCCAGCTGGACAGGCACGTAATGTACCCAAGGCGCGACCCGATCCGAATACCTAGGAAACGGGTTCAGTTCTGCAAGTCATCCTCAATGGCAATTCACTGACCACTCTGGGTATATGGTGGACTTGAAGATTAACGAGTTCGATGTGATCAACTTTTTAAAGCGACCAGACCAACCATTACCGTCGACCTAAAATGAGTTAGCGTCTTTTTTTCATACAAAAAAAGACGCTCACATCGATGATATATTTATAGTTTCCAGCTTCCTGCATGCTCTGGTATCCCCTCCATGGATATAGCTTTTCCATCAGCCGACATATGTCAGGTGAACACATCATAGGTTCACCCACGAACGCGATATCCATCAGCGCCGGATTCACTCTAGCCTTCCGTACTGTCATCGGTGGGCCCAATTTCTGTTTCTTATCCTTAACAGGCGGCAGCACCTTTATAGTCCCATTCAGTTCATTCACAAAACCGACCATGAAATCGCGCTGTGCATGGTGCCAATGCGTCTCTTCGGTTCTGAACATGCCCGTATGACTTCCACGCCAGAGGAGACGTTCGTCGACCTTCTCGTCCCATTCGGGGTCATTTGAACGAGGGAGAATGTCCTCAAGCCATCCATAGGGAGTCGGGATGCGAATGTTATGGTGGAGCATGGTGGTACACTGGGAGAATTCGGGTACCATGGCGTGCTGCGGGGTGGGACCAACGCCATGCGAGAGGAACTGGCTGTGATGATGGAAGAGTTCTGGATGGTTGCATGGATCCATGGTGGCGACATGGTTGTGTATGAATGTCTTCTTCGACGGTGGCGGCGGAGGGTTGTTGAGATTGAGAGGCTTTTCCCGGGCTCGCGATGTGGGCGAACATGCAGATGCCCATCCTACAGGGTATATCTGGGGCAATGCCGCCCTCGTAAGATCTATAGAATCACTGTCAGCCAACTTTAGAAGAGTAAGATAGGGTTTATGAAAGCTCACGGTCCCCAGTTGATGCTGCTCGAAGAGTGGCATCTTTGACACCATAGTCAGATAATCGATTGGGGCCGTCATGAGGCGAAAATGTAGCACGGAACGGAGGAAGATACTCATGTATTTCGTTCAGCATATCTATGACCCTTGTAGAACCCACAATCAACTGGTTGTATTTGCCTTCTTGGAATGCATAGGTTACGACGTCGACTTTACTCGTGCTGGTCTTCCCGAGGGTGTAAGAGTCTTTCTTCTTTTCGAGTTCGGACTGGATTTCCTTCAGGTCTGAGGGGTCGATTCCCCAGAACGGCTCCAGATCATGGAAAATCTGGTCGTACTCGTCTGGCAGCTGAACAGCATGCTTCTTGACATACTTCCACCTTGAAATAATACCCTATTAATCTAGTTTCGTACTCGAATACCACACCAACACTCACCAAAGGTCAAAACCCCGAGGAGGGTGACGGTTATATCTTTGTCGGTATTCCTGCACCGCTTCCTCCAACGTGTGGCTAGCTCGTTTCAGCTTTTCATTCCATGCACGCTCCGCCTGTTCTATGAGCTCGAAAATAGGGTGCGGGCCGTCCTCGTTGACTTCGACTAGGCCGTCGGGGCGATACACGTGTGCACCTAGTCGTTGCGGGGCCTGAGAACCTAAAACAGGGGCCGGTACAGATTGTGCAGGACTGCATGATGAAGGTGAGGTGGACGTCGTTGGTTTGTGTCTATGACTGAAGACGTTACTGGGTAAGCCAAAAATGAGGAGAGTCAAGGCACCAATGACAATGGCCCATTTGAACATCCTCGAGCGTGTCCGTGCTTTCAACATTTCAAAGAGAGTTAGAGGCCTTTCCTCCTGCCTTTGATAGGCAAGGGGGAAAGGGGGTTGAAATGAGTCGTGAGCGAGCCTGTGTGCCTGAGAAGGCACTCGCTGATGTCGACTCCGCTGCATCATGGGAGGACGCCAACGTCTTAGCCAGGTCTTGAAGCTCGAGCTTCCAGTTTCAGGAAGTGGGCACGTCTATGAAAGCGGAAGACTACGTATCACGTCTTGCTGCAGCGATCCGCTCGAAATGAGTAAAGGAAGTAGTATGGATTCTGAAAGTCGTCGTTTCATTACGAACATTCCGCGGAGCGGCGGGCGGAGCGCTCGAAGCCCTTATGTAGTCACCATCTCCCACCTTGTCCACATTAACGATTTGGAGTTGATGGCCGCTGAGTTGCTGCTTAGTCAATAACACTTCCAGTTAGCACCGGGGTCAAGCAGCGTAGCAGCAACAGCAGAAGCAGATAGGCTCGGATGATATATATATGAAAGCATTGACACGATGTACCTGAGTTCTCAGGAAACGACCATATTGTTACGCGAATATTGTAAAGAACGCCAAACGCTCTAGAGTATCCCTTGCTAGCTTATGAAACAATATTTCCTTCCTTACACTGACATCTTCCAAGTTCCAATACAGACTTCGAGTATATGCGCTGTAACACCTTCGAGAGGTGTGGTGAAGGATTTGGATCATGACTGAGGTCGTAAAGTTCTTAACGGGATATCCAGTCCGCTAAAGCCTGCCAAAAGAACTTTCAGCATTTGCCGTCTGCGTTCGCTTTCCCATCACTTACATAGGCTTAAAGTCAATCATCTGCTTCACGAGTAATACTTACCAAGGCTTTCACCAGTTCCGGCATGCCACCTTATGATCTTTTGAACTCTCCCCTGCTCTGTGCATGGTGCCTTCGCTTATTATGGTCTAGATCGTTGCCCGTGAGTGTCGCATGGCTGATTAGAGCGACAATGTCCACTGCGGTGCCATATGGACATCCTCTATTCAATTCTCCCAGAAGTGCCTGAAAGGTGCGCACAATGATTCCCCTTCAGTCATGGAAGGGGAGGAGGGGTTTCCCGGCGCAGATCCTGTTCACGATAAAAATACCATGACGCCTCCGGGGTACCCATTCCGATGTGCTCGCAATGCTCTCTTTCTGCATTACCTCGAATCACGAGACGCGCCGCGAGGATCTTTGCGTCTTGCTGCCTCTAAGCACGCGAAGAAGCGAAGTGCGTAACTTGATTTTATAGATGAAAGGAGAATGCAACTCACCGTGCCATCGGAATTTATAAGAAATACTAATTAATTTTTCCGAGAGGCGTCTATCAAGCTTATTGTCTGTATATGTATATAATATATATACAAGGGGACGCGTTTATAAGCACCAGTCTGTTTTACAAACGGTGTTCGCAGAGGTATCGAGGCGCTCTAACATGCACGCCTTGATATTCATCTTAGGATTCGCGGGTGTTTTTTCGTCGCACGCTTGGGGCGCCATACATCAAAATGTTCAAAACTTGCCAGCGAAGACGTTCGACTTCGTAATAATTGGTGGTGAGGTTCTCTGTCATATAATTTTGCAAGCCGCAAAGCTGAGATTTCTACTATGATGCTTAGGTGGCACCGCTGGATGCGTCATTGCGAACAGGCTCACGGAGAATCCAAAATTCAATGTTCTGGTCATTGAAGCAGGACCGACGTAGTGTATATCACTTGTGACCTCCGCATTATTAACTAATTCTGCTTCTCGCAGAAATGAGGGCGTACTAAATTCCATGGTGCCGGGATTTGCCTTTAACCTTGGTAACTCTGCCTTTGATTGGAATTTCACAACCACTCCTCAAAGTGGCTTAAATGGGCGGTCCCTGCCCTATTCTAGGGGTCATATCCTTGGGGGTAGTAGCTCTATTAGTACGTTACATTTTCTGTCGTTGAACTTCATGTTAAATATCAACGTCCGGTCAGATGGGATGGCATACACCCGCGGCTCTTCTGACGACTTCGATCGATTCGCCAAAGTCAGCGGAGATCCTGGATGGTCCTGGAACAATCTCCAGCCTTACATACGCAAGGTAAACAAACATTTACGCTTTCCTTGCTTTGTTAACAATTTGTGCTATAGAACGAGAAATGGACTGCACCTGCTGACAACCATAACACCACTGGCCAGTTTGACCCGAAGTTTCACAGTTTCACTGGAGTGAACTTCGTTAGTCTACCAGGGTTTCCGCCTTCGATTGACGATAAAATTATTCAAACTACGAAAGATTTAAAGGAAGAGTTCCCCTTCAATATTGATATGAACTCCGGCCATCCATTAGGTGTTAGTGAGTGGTATTGGCATTGAAGACGAATTTATTTTTAATTATAAGGTTAAATATAGGCTGGAGTCAATCTACTATTGGGCATGGGACGAGAAGTAGCGCTGCAACATCATATCTCGGCCCAGCGTTCATTAATCGTCCTAATCTC
Source organism: Nidula microcarpa (assembly GCA_036937055.1). Lineage (NCBI taxonomy): Eukaryota > Fungi > Basidiomycota > Agaricomycetes > Agaricales > Nidulariaceae > Nidula > Nidula microcarpa. The sequence goes on along the minus strand of JASFDD010000059.1, from coordinate 4,333 downwards.
CACGTTGTCGTGGACACGCGAGTGGTGCGAGTGCTTCAGGCATTCACAAGCCAGATACCAGTCTTTCGAACGGTTGAAATCATCAAGAATACATCAGGTATTTTCCATGCGTTTGATGACATTAACATCGTCTTATGTACGTTTAGGCGCAACCGTTAATATAACTGCTTCGAAGGAAATCATATTATGTGGAGGCTCCATAGGGACACCACAAATACTACTCAACTCTGGGATCGGCAATGAAACTGAGCTGAAAATGGTTGGAATAACACCTGTATTGCATAATCCGAGCGTTGGAAAAAACCTTACAGACCATCCTACTTCCTTTTTGTCGTGGTCTACGATGTCAAACAACACTAATAAGTAGGTCCGTCTCTCTTTCCTTCACACTCATTTCACTCATTTATTATGTTAGCATCAACACCAATTCGACTCTGTTAGCGGAGGCTTTGGATCAGTGGAAGCGTAACCGCACCGGCCCCTTGGTGAACTTTGCTGCGGCACAAATTGCATGGACCCGGCTTCCGAATAACTCCTCGATTTTCAAAAGTTTCGCGGACCCTTCGGCTGGCTCTAACACCCCACATATTGAACTGGAGCTTAGTGTTAGTGCTTCTGGTGCCAATCAGAATATATTTACGACTCACATTCAGGGCGGCGATAATCCCTTTGCCGGCGCTGGGATTGTTGCGTTGACCCCTTTATCTCGTGAATATACTCCCCAAAATATACTCACATTTTCTTCTAACATCACTATGATTTTATTTCAGGGGGCTCTGTAACATTGAAGACAAACAACCCACTAGATGCGCCACTCATAAACCCAGCTTTTCTCGAATCTGAGTTTGATATATTTACCATGCTGGAGGCAGTACGAGTGACTCAGAGATTTTTCTCTGGACCTGCATGGAATAATTTCATTATAGCTCCTACGGCCCCGCCACCGAACATTACAACCGATACACTTTTGGAGGAGTTCATCAGGAATACTACTGGATCAAATGCTCATCCTGTGGGCACCGCAGCCATGAGTGCTAAAGATGCATCTTATGGTGTTGTAAATCCGGACTTGCGATTGAAAGGGGCCAGAGGACTGCGCATTGTCGATGCATCCGTGATGGTCAGTCAACCTATTCATTTCCTTCTGCTGCGTATTAATTCTCCGCCCACTCTACTTAGCCATTTATAACTTCTGCGCATACTCAAGCACCGGTCTATATCATTGCTGAGCGAGCTGCAGATCTCATTAAAGCAGCGTGGGCGTAAATCCAACTGTAGCATCAGAAGGTATTTGGTCATGGTGATGTACTAATTGTAACCATGTGTAGGATGTAGTACATCTTTTTTGAATATACGCTGATCATTATCAACAAGGATTTCTGGAAGGCGCACTTGTTTGGTGACATGAACAGCCAAGTTTGCTAAGCAATGGCTCACCTACTGGGACCGAGATAAAATTAGCATTGGTTCTTTGGTCATGCAGCTGGATCTGATCCTTAACCTCCAAGTGGAGATATGATGGAGCGATGCTTCTTGATTTTAGAAGAGGAGTAGGAAGTCGCGCGCTTCCTATAGCGCGATTATGGTAACACCGGCCTGACAATAATCGCGTACATAGATCGCGGTATGATCTATTCAACCCTTCTTCCACTATTTAAATGTCCCCGCTTTTAAAAAATCAGCTCCTGTGAGTTACTATACGATGCGAATACTCTCTGTAACGTCACTCATCCTGGCGTACCTTACCCTCTGTTGGGGCGCTGTGTATCAAAACTATGGCGATTTGCCTAACTCAACATATGACTTCGTCATAATTGGTGGTAAGTTGGAGATCGATTACGCCTTCTGATAGCTCGTTATGATCTATCTGAATTACGTGCAGGTGGTACAGCAGGAGCAGTGCTTGCAAATAGGCTCACCGAGAACCCTGAATTTACAGTACTAATTGTTGAAGCTGGGCCATCGTAAGTTCATGTCTACATTATCCCCGTAAGACAGTCGATATCTAAGACTTTTTAGCAATGCGGGTATCTTTAATGAATTAGTCCCCCTTTTTTCAACAAAGCTTCAGATGTCACCTTATGACTGGAATTTTACTACAACGGCTCAGAGCGGACTGAATGGACGCTCTGTTGCGTATCCCAGAGGTCATATATTGGGTGGTAGCAGTTCCATTAGTACGTGCATAACCAGCATATGCCCCCAATTTAGGACTTCGACTAAACGCCGACTATCTTCAGATGGTATGTTTTATACGCGAGGTTCATCTTCAGACTATGATCGTTTTGCAAAAATTACGGGAGATTCTGGATGGTCATGGGATCGAATGCAACCATACATCCGTAAGGTAACGAGCTGCTTTTAAGAGCACATTGTACTACAGAATTGACCATTGCATAATTTAGAATGAAAAATGGACAGCTCCCGCTGATAATCATGACACTGCTGGTCAATTCAATGCATCTGTGCACAGTTTCGATGGAATTAATGCTGTCAGCTTGTATGGATCGCCCCAGCCAATAGATGCAAGAGTCATCCAAACGACGAAGGACTTGAAAGATGAATTCCCTTTCAATATCGACATGAACTCAGGAAATCCTCTAGGCTTGGGTAAGCATCTCGATTTGCTGCTTGATTTTCCGTTGAGTGCCTTTTTATCGTCTGACCCATTATTATAAGGATGGTTCCAAGGAACAATTTTAAAAGGACAACGCAGTAGTGCTGCGACTTCATATTTGGCGCCTGAATTTGTTAGCCGTCCAAATCTTCATATTCTGTTAGAGACACGCGTGACACGAGTGCTGAGCACTGGAATGAAGATGGAGAGACCAATTTTTCGTTCTGTGGAAATTGCGAAGACTGAAAATGGTACGTGGATAGATTTTAATACGTACTAGTTTGCTACAAAAATTCAGTGACCTGCTTAGGATCTAGATGGCAGTTAGTGGCACGCAAGGAGGTCATCCTCTGTGCCGGAGCAATAAGCACGCCGCATATTCTCCTTAATTCCGGTATCGGGGACGAAGCGGCATTACGTCAGCTGGGAATAGAACCCATATTACACCTACCTAGTGTAGGAAAAAACTTGACAGACCAGCCTATTCTTCCCGTGAGTTGGATCGCCAACTCCAACAATACCCTTGATAAGTGGGTTAATACTTTTCTCCCGTTTATTTTATTTGACACGCGGGTACTCATAGTCTTAACAACAATGCGACGGCCTTGCTTGCGGCTCTTGAGCAATTCAACAAAACACACACGGGCCCATTGGTTTACGCCGGAAGTAATCAGATTGCATGGATGCGTATTCTATCAAACTCGACGATATTTGAAAAGTTTGCGGATCCATCTTCAGGACCTAATTCGGCGCACTATGAATTGACTTTCTCAGTTGGTGAAAGCTATATTATCTCTCTAGCTAACTCCTGATCTTTAACTTGGCAGAACGGCGCCGGTATATTTTCAAATGCATCTGGTCATTTTATTGGTTCAGGAATAGCTGTTGTGGCTCCATTATCGCGTCAGTTTTCTATTTCCCCATTTCCCTATTCCACTGACTAATAAGTAGATGTCTATTATTTCAGGTGGGTTTGTTGCCCTAAATACGAAGAACCCTTTCGATCCTCCAGTTATCAACCCAGGGTTCTTTAATTCTGATTTCGACGTATTCGCTATGAAAGCAGCTATAGAAAGCATTCGACGTTTCTACGCTGGACCAGCATGGAATAACTATGTTCTAAACCCTGCCGGAGCCTTTGCAAACGCTTCGACAGATGCCTTACTGGAAGGTTACATTAGAGATAATTCATTCTCTGGTGCTCATCCAGTTGGGACGGCAGCAATGTCTTCTGAGGCTTCTAACTACGGAGTAATCAATCCCGACTTGCTGCTAAAACGTGCTTCAGGGCTCCGTATAGTGGATGCATCTGTAATGGTCAGCGATCTCGTCATAAATCCATTTATAAACTGTCAGACTCACTAAACTCAAAAATAGCCATATGTTATTTGCGGTCATACACAGGCTCCAGTATATGCCATTGCTGAACGTGCAGCGGACTTGATAAAATCTGCATGGGTGTAAACTTGAACCCGTCATGCTGTCAATATATAAATAACGTCGCCGTACATGTACGCAGGTATTATATGTTATTATTTTGGATTGCATTGGATGAACGGAGTGGCGCTGCTTATTTTTTCTTCTCATGGCAAGAAGGGAGCCTAAGCATACAACAATTTTAATCAAGTACGAAGCCCCGTAAGGTAGGTGTCATCCACAATCGACAAAGTCACGTGAGCCAAGTGTGACACTTCCCAAAATAGAAATGACGCGCTC